>OVBW01002447.1:784-11926 GCA_900406355.1 Erysimum pusillum
TTATTTAGTCATGCAATTTAGTGAAACATTCAACAGGCCTGCTGCTTCTGTTTACTCTAAGTCTAAGGTCTGGAGGCTTGGTTGCTTATGAGGACGATAAAGACTACAAACCTCCTCCCCGGAAACAGCTAGAAGCCTCTGAGGAGGAGGAAGGCAAGCTCCTTGCGTAGAAAGAGAACAAGAGCCTTCCAAGAAACCATGGCTGGGTAAAAGTTTGAAAAGGGAAAATGTATTTGCTGTGCTATTGATACGCTTGGAGGAAACAAGTAGTATAGATTTCATTTTCAAAAGTGTTAATATAGATTTAGTCTTTAACAATTAAGAAAGCTTAGTCAAGAAGGCGAGTACCAAAGATTCTGTATAATCTAGTTTTCCACGGGTCAGCTTTGTTAGTATAGTAGGAGAAGATACAGCACTCAATCCATGGTGGATTTCTTGGAGCCACCAAGTTGGAGCTTTCTCTTACTCCGAGCAACCGATTCCACTTCTTCCTCAACATCTCTGTGTCCTGAAACCCTACACCCCAAAAGTACTCCTGCCAATAAACCAATTTTAGATTAGGCTATCAGAGACAATCTCTGTTTACTGTTTAGATGCATATAGACCAAATGGGGTATTTACCGCGTCTTTATCGCATAAGAAAGCCTCTAGAGTCGCTGTTGGATCCTCCAGTGTCAACACAGCTCGGTGACGGCGATTCTCATCTGAACAATAATCCTCAACTTGCCAAGGGTATGCAGCTACAACCCGAACAATACATCTGTACTTGCATGTAACCTGAAATTACAGCGTAGGCGAGGACATATAAGTATTCTTAGTCTTTTCAGGGAATACAGAAAAATAGATTCATGAATGGTACCTTGGGGAATGTTATGATGTCCATCAGTGTAACAAATGGGGCACAATCGTCATCTGTCTCTGCAAAAGACACTGAGAATGTTAAGGAAGTCTGCCTAATGATCAAGACAGCGAAAAAGATTTTGAGACTAAATCATGCTCATTAAGGAAAAGAGAAGTTTTCTTTAAAAAGAATGGTAGAGTATTGCAACCTGTTAATCCAGGAGGCGACGGAAAACTCCAAAACGGAATATGTCCCAACTTTGATGATCTGCGCTTATCATATATCCTAGTTTTGGTAACATAAGATAGAAGAACAAAAGGGTAAGAGATTATAGTGGTAAGCAGAAAGTTCGGGCGAATTTATTGAAAGAAACCTCAAGAAGTACCAACCTCATGATCTTTTCAACTAAACGATCATCTTGAACGAGATGATGAAACTTAGTAGAGTTGGTAACTTTACCTACCCAAGATCCCTTATCAACTTCACAGAGTAAATGGTAAAGTTTCACCCAATCACCAGGTTTAACCTGATGAAGTAGATGACTGCTTAGAGAAACTCTCAAGATCGTTCCAACAGTTGGAAAGCTGAGCAATATATCTCTTGACAGTAAAGTATGAACTGAGAGACTGCTAAATGGCTTGTCTTCTTCAATTCCCCTGTCGATAGCAATCATTGTACACGAAATAGAAAAAAGAGTAAGGGTAAAGTCAACTAATCAAAAGTTGGAAGAGTTGAGATCAAACTTTTTCAAAAAGGAGCAATCTAATTGCCTTTAAACATATTGGAAACTAATGCCACACACGATTGAAATGCTTAAATGTAAGAAACAACTTCAAATAAATAATCCTAGGACTTTAAACTTTATTCCTTGCCACTTAATACTCACTTTGCCAGAATAGATAATGGGGGTGCATCAGTTCCATCCCAAACAAAAACGACGCTCATATCTTCATTGACATGGAGGATCTTCAGTACAAGAAACACCAGAAACCAAGGTAGGATCAGACATCAAAAGATAAAAGGTCTATAATTTAAGCCAAAATATGATTTTAAGTAACCACACACAGCTTTCTCATATAATTTGAGAGTATAAAGCAAAGGTGAGAGTTAAGTCATATTACCCTGCACACCAAATCAAAGCATTTTCCTTTCTTGATCTCTCTCAAGAATGCAAAATTTTCTACAGAGCTAGGTTTTGTTCTGTAAGATGTACTCTGCAAAGCTAAGAACCAAAAGAGGAAATGAAAGTTTATGAGAATTGTTCAAAGTTATTTCTGCGGTATGTAATATTATATCGGTTGCAAGGTCTGACGGTATAAATGTTGACCTATCTACCATCTTAACCTATCTAGAGCCATTCTGGCGCATCTCTAGTACTTAGACAGTATAAATCTTGAAACAATACGAACACTTGAAAGCACAAAACAAACTCACATTGTTACCTTTATCAACTCCGCTAATACTGGCAAAAACTTTGCGTAGATTATCTATTGAACTCTTATATAGTGCTTCTTCTTCATGAAAATTCAAAGAGCATTGGTAACAAACAAAATTTTCGCCAGTACTAGCTCCTTCGAACAGCGCAAACGAAGAAACCCGTTTATCACAAGCAGCATTAACTCTATTTCCACTATTTCCACGATCAAAAGCTTTAACCTACACAAAAAGATCCAAACTTTACTATATACCTTTGATTCTAAGAGCCCTATTTACCTCCACAAAATCAAAGCACAAGATTAGTTGCAACAAGACAAGAATGAGTCTTTGAGACCAAGAGTTACCTTGATGCGTGTAAACAGAATTATGTCGTCGTGGTTCTTGATTTGAGGAAGTTGTTCAAGAGTGTTACTAAATACATTTACAGTAAGTCCAGTACTTGGATATGAATCATCAATTATACGGAGTGTACAAATCCAATCTGAAATGTTTAAAAAAATTCAAACTTTCGGATTTTGGATCGATAAAGTAAAGATTTGTTTCGATTCACAGCAAAATCTCTATATCTGATCGATGAAGAACCGAAAAATTTGGGGGAAAAATAAAATAAGGAGAAAAAATTAGGATTTGTGATACCATTATTGCGACATCGCTTGGGTTCTCTTCGCTCAAGAACGATACCAATTAGACTAACTTGTTGGTTGATGAGACTAATGGCTTCTTTTATTTTCACAAGCTTGAGACTTTCTCTCTTCTTCGCCATCTCCTTCCCCAAAAATACATCTCCCGCTATTTTACAACGTTTATACTTTATACTAATAAACTAAGTATTTGGTCACTAATGTGATCTTATTGGGTAGATTTAAGGTTATTAATGTCGGACTATAAATTTGATATTGACTTTTGGATGGTTTTGTAATGACTTTTAGATGGATAATCTTTTGGATGGTTTTGTAATGACATGGAAATGTCACAAAGTTATAAGAATTAAATTCTAGAATATAGTTGGATATAAAACAACGCATTTGTGGCATTGAAGTAATGGGTGAAGAAACAGAGGTGTGACATCGATCGTAATATACAAATAACTTATACTCCCTCTGTTTCATAATAAGTGTCGTTCTAGATTTTTTCACACATATTAAGAAAATCATTAAATTTTCTGTTTTACCCTTAATTAATGTATTATACCATTTTTTTCATTGGTCCATCCATTAAAGTAGTAGGGATAAAATTGGAAATCTTACCAAATATTTGCATTGAAAATACAAAACGACACTTATTTTGAAACAAAATTTTAACTCTAAAACGACACTTAATATGAAACGGAGGGAGTACAAGCTATAGATTTGATGCCTAGTTCAGCTTGCATCTGAATGGCAATACTTTCAAATATAACAAACATAAAGACAGCACATATGAACGTCTTTGAAGAAATGTACAAAACAAAAGAAATCAAACTTCTTACATGTTCCCGAGGCTGAGTGTCAGGAACTGTGAATGTGGAGACAACTCAGACAAGAAGTACTAAAACTTAAGAAAAAGGTTGGGTTCGAAGAACTGGAGTGCACTTAAGAGGATGAAGCATGCTTAAGTTCATTCCTTCAAAAGTCTCTTCCATGTTGACCTTATCTCCTTTGATTTTCCAGTCAAAGCACTGCACCATCACTCCAATTGCGGTTCCTACAGATATAGAAGCTAGATTACCTCCAGGACATCCTCTCCTTCCACCGCCAAAAGGAAGGTACTTAAATGCTTGCTCTTTCTCGTCTTCTTTCCCACTTAGAAACCTTTCTGGCTTAAACTCGTTAGGATCTTCCCAAGAATCAGGATCTCTCATTACAGCATAAGCATTAATAATGAGTGACGTCTTCTCTGGTATGTAGAAACCTTTGAGCTCGCATCTTTCTTGGAACGTCCTTACCAAGAGTGGTCCTGGTGGATGCAATCTTAGCCCTTCTTTGACTACCGCTTGCAAGTAAGGGAGGTTCGGTAGATCTGTTTCTTGAATCAACTTTGTTTTCCCTACAACCGAATCAATTTCTTCTTTCAGTCTCTCAAGAACATTAGTGTTGTTAATGATCTCTGCCATTGTCCATTGTGTTGTTTGCACTGAGGTATCAGTGGCTCCAATGAAAAGCTCCTGCAGTGAGATAACACAAAAAACAATTTTCTAAGTAATTTTTGTTTGGATCCAAAAATGAAATCGACATAGCGAGGAACATTTACCACGAAAAAAGACTTGATATGATTCCAAGTGATCTTATACTCTGTGTTTTCATCCCCATAAGCTGCCAAAAACACATCCATCATATCTGTACCTTGATGCCCCTCTTGCAGTTTCTCTTTGTGTTCCACAAGAATTTTCTCTAGCAGCACATCAAATCTGTCGGAAACACCCATTATCTCCTTCACGAATAGCGGGATCCGTAACTTCTTGAGCGGCCTGCGCAATAAAGCTACCAGGAACATCTTCTTGGTCAAGGAATAAGTTTCATCCACCAAGCCCCTTACTTTCTCTGCCTCACCGTTCTCCTCTGAAAAACTCATTCCCATACTCATCCTACACAAGGTGTTGTTCACAAACTTCATTGCTTCTTTTCTGATCTCAACGTTCTCGCCCGTCATCGCCTTATCGACAAGGCTGTTGTAAAATCTTATTAGCTCTTCACTACGTATACCTCGTGACCTCTCAAGCGACTGTGGTCCGAGCAACTTAGTGGCCATGAGCTTCTTCATGAACTTCCAGTAATCTCCATAGGGAGCATTGGCGATGCCAAAAGATCCAAACACAAGGGACTCATCGATAGCAGCAACACCGCGAGAGGAGACGTTTACGTCATGAGCCCTAAAGATCTCGTAGGCAACTGAAGCTGAAGAGACGAGAATGATGGGGACGTTAAATATCCGTAGATAGAGGAGAGGTCCATACTTGGAGGATAGTTTCTGAAGAGACTTGTGGGCTAGAGAAGAGAGGAGATGGTGAAGATGACCGATGATCGGAAGAGAAGGAGGGCTCGGAGGAAGATCACAGCCTTGCGAGACCTTTGGTTTCTTGAAGAAGAAAGAGTAACATAGGAGTGAGAAAAGGCAGAAGAAGATGAAGATGAAACAGTTCTGAAAGTCAACGCTGATAATTGCTGCCATTGTTGAGTGAAGATGGAGATGAAATAATCAAGAATCAGTTAATATAAAGTATGATCTATCATGCTTTGTGTCGTATTACTCTAAAAAATATATTTTTCTTTGGAAGAACGTGAAACATTGGACAGCTAGAATCTTGTTTTCTTAATAATATAATTGCTACTATCAGACAATTCGATATTTAAATATCAGAGTTCAAAGCAAGCAATGTCCCTCACTAAAGTCAAATAAGGCACATTGATAAGAGTAACCGCAAACAAAATCAAAGTAAAGTATCAAGACAAAACCTGTTTGAGGATATTATCTGTGATTCTGAGAAAGGAACTCTTACTGTGAAGAAGACTGATCTTGCCTTTGAGATAGAAGCTAAGAACTCGAGAGATGGTTTTTTCTTGTCTTAATCAAACATCTTAAAACTCAGAGTAGTTGGAGAATGCAAGCAACAAAAGCTCTATTGGTAAGCTTGACCAGGTTCTAATAATGTGATGTCCAAAACGCTTATCGGACTGCGGTGGTAGAGGAAGATCCGTCTCTACCATATCCACGTATCTTCCTGCCTTTTTTGCAGCCTACATTGCATGCTCATGGTAATTAGCTGCACGACAGACCCTAGTGGCTGTTTCCACATCAAACTTGAGCTCGCCGATGCCATCTTCTTTTCTAATGAACGTGTTCAGCTTTTCTACATCCTTCAATTTAGTGTAACAGTTTAGCAAAAGGGTTGGGTGGTCTTCGATGCTACACCCTTCTCATGCAACTTCTCCAGGTAATTAGTAAGATTGTAGATCCTCTGTGCATCCAGAAACTTTTGTATCACAAACGATGGTTCAAGATAACCAATAGATGAAATAGATGACTGCTTAGAGAAACTTTCAAGATCGTTCCAACAGTTGGAAAGCTGAGCAATATATCTCTAGACAGTAGAGTATGAACTGAGAGACTGCTAATGGCTTGTCTTCTTCAATTCCCCTGTCAATAGCCAACATTGTACACCAGATAGAAAAAGAGTAAGCCTAGAATACGGAAAGCGTAAAGTCAACTAATAAAGATTGAAATGTACGAAACAGCTCAAAATCAACAATCCGAGAATTTAAGACTTGTATCCTTGCCATTTAATACTCACTTTGCCAGAATAGATGCTGGGGGTGCATCAGTGCCATCCCAAACAAAACAGCGCTCATATCTTCATCGGCATAGAGAATCTCCATTACAAGAAACAGGAAAAGCCAGGGTAGGATCAGTCATCAAAAGAGAAAAAGTCTACAATTTTAGCCCAAAAAAAAAGATTTTAAGTAACCATGAAGTGCTAGGTTAAGAGTTACACAGCTTTCTCATGTTAGTTGAGAGTATAAAGCACAGGTAACAGTAAAAGTCAGATTACCCTGCACACCAAATCAAAGCATTTTCCTTTCTTGATCTCTCTCAAGAATGAGAAGTTTTATTGAGAGCAAGGTTTTATTCAGTAAGAATCACTCTGCAAAGCTAAGAACCAAAGGAGGAAATGACAGTTTATGAGAATTGTTCAAAGTTACTCTTGCAGTATGTAATATTATATCGGTTGCAAGGTCTGACAATATAAATGTTGAAATGAAGGAGGTTCTCAGTAATTTTAACATTAACTCATAAACGTATACAATGTTTTTTTTTTTGGTTTCTGGTGCATCTTTATACCGCTGCAGCCTCTAGTACTTAGACTGTATAAATCTTGAAACAATACGAAAACTTGAGAGTACAAAACAAACTCACATTGTTACCTTTATCAACTCCGCTACTACTGGCAAAAAACTTTGCATAGATTATCTATTGAACTCTTGTATAGTGCTTCTTCTTCATGAAAATTTGAAGTGCATTGGTAACAAACAAAATCCTCGTCAGTACTAGCTCCTTTGAACAGCGCAAACGAAGAAAGCCGTTTATCACAAGATTCACAACCAGCATTAACTCTATTCCCACCATCAAAAGCTTTAATCTATACAAAAGATCCAAACTTTATGGATTTACTTCTGATTCTTAGAGATCTATTTACATCCACAAAATCAAAGCAGTAGTAGGAAAAATATCCAGACACAAGAATGAGTGTTTCAGAGCAGTCTTTGTTACCTTGATGCGTGTAAACAGAATCATGTCGTTGTGTTTCTTGATTTGAGGAAGTTGTTCAAGTGTGTTCCTAAATACATTTACAGTAAGTCCAGGACTTGGGTACGAATCATCAGTTATTACAGAGTGTACAAATCCAATCTGAAAAGTTAAAAATTCGAAATTTTAGCAGAAAAACGACTCAAAAATCAAGTTTTTAGTTTTAATCCCACTCAAGAATCGATAAAGTAAAGACCTTTTCGGGTAAAATGTTAGGGTTTTTCACCCAATTAAGATCACCCAGATAAATAAATGATTGATTCAAGCAAAATTCTATTGCGACATCGCTTGGGTTATCTTCGTTCAAGAATGATACCAATTAGACTAACATGTTGGTTGATGAGATTAATGGCTTATTCTATTTTCACAAGCTTGAGACTGTCTCTCTTCTTCGCCATCTCCTTCCCCAAAAATACATCTCCCGCTATTTCACAACTTTTATACTTACTGACGTCAAAAATTTACAGAGTGGTTCTATACTTGTATGGGAAAATGACCATTTAGTTTTTAACTTTTTCAATTTTGTAAAATTACTCCACCAAATTTTATGTTCGCAAACTAATCCAATAAGTTTTTAAACGGTTTAAAGGATGTGGTCCAAAATTTGAAAGAAGAGATCTCTTAGGGTGCAAAACTGAACTACACAAATGCAAAATCAAGAAGAACATGGTTATTCTTGTATGTTTTTTTGCGTTTTTGGCTACTTTCATAACTTACCAGTTACCACTTTATGTTTTATAAAGATGACGGAAATAAACTATTTGATATTGACTTTTGGATGGTTTTGTAATGACAATAAAGATGGTTTTGTAATGACATGAAAATGTCACCAAGTTATAAGAATCAAATTCTAGGATATAAAGCGACGCATTTGTGGCATTGATGTAATGGGTGAAGATCAAGAAACAGAGGTGACATCGATCGTGATATACAAAATTTCTTTTTCCGAAAATACGAAAAACCAAATAACTTATATCAGCTAGACTTGATGCCTAGCTCTGCTTGCATCTGAATGATAATACTTTAAAATATAACAAACATAGAGACAGCAAATATGAACGTCTTTGAAGAAATGTACAGAACAAAAGAAATCAAACTTCTTACATGTTCCTGAGCTGAGTGTCAAGAACTGTGATTCTGGAGATTATAAGTAAAATTTAAGAAAGAGGTTGGGTTCGAAGAACTGGAGTGCACTTGAGAGGATGAACCATGGTTAGGCTCATTCCTTTAAAAGTCTCTTCCATGTTGATCTTATCTCCTTTGATTTTCCAATCAAAGCACTGCACCATCACTCCAATCGCGGTTCCTACAAATATAGAAGCTAGATTACCTCCGGGACATCCTCTCCTTCCGCCGCCAAAAGGAAGGTACTTAAATGCTTGCTCTTTCTCGTCTTCTTTCCCACTTAGAAATCTCTCTGGCTTAAACTCGTTAGGATCTTCCCAAGAATCAGGATCTCTCATTACAGCATAGGCATTAATAATGAGTGTTGTCTTCTCCGGTATGTAAAAACCTTTGATCTCACAACTTTCTTGGAACGTTCTTACCGAAAGAGGACTCGGTGGATGCAATCTTAGCCCTTCTTTGACTACCGCTTGCAAGTAAGGGAGATTCGGTAGATCTGTTTCTTGAATCAACCTTGTTTTATCTACAACGGAATCAATTTCTTCTCTTATTCTCTCAAGAACATTAGTGTTGTTAATGATCTCCGCCATTGTCCATTGTATTGTTTGCACTGAAGTATCAGTGCCTCCAACAAAAAGCTCCTGCAGTTAGAGGACATGGAACATTTTATGAGTAATTTTGGTTTGGATACATAAATGAATATCGACATAATGAGTAACATTTACCACGAAGAAAGACTTGATATGATTCCTAGTGATCTTATACTCTGCGTTTTCGTCTCCATAAGCTGCCAACAACACATCCATCATATCCGTACCTTGATGCCCCTCTTGCAGTTTCTCTTTGTGTTCCACAAGAATTTTCTCTAGCAGCTCATTGAATCTGTCGGAAGCACCCATTATCTCCTTCACGAATAGCGGGATGCGAAACTTCTTGAGCGGCCTGCGCAATAAACCTACCAGTAACAGCTTCTTGGTCAAGGAATAAGATTCATCCACCAATCCCCTGACTTTCTCTGCCTCACCGTTCTCCTCTGAAAGACTCCTTCCCATAGTCATCCTACACAAAATGTTGTTCACAAACTTCATTGCTTCTTTACTGATCTCAACGCTCTCGGTCATCCTCGCCTTATCAAGAAGACTGTTGTAAAATCGCATTAGCTCTTCACCACGGATACCTCGTGACCTCTCGAGCGACTGTGGTCGGAGCAGCTTAGTGGCGATGAGCTTCTTCATGAACTTCCAGTAATCTCCATAAGGAGCGTGGATGATGCCAGAAGATCCAAACACGAGGGACTCATTGATTGCAGCAACACCGCGAGAAGAGACGTTAACATCATGAGCCCTGAAGATCTCATAGGCAACTGAAGCTGAAGAGACGAGAATGATGGGGACGTTAAAGATCCGCAGATGGAGGAGAGGTCCATACTTAGAGGATAGTTTCTGAAGAGACTTGTGGGTTAGAGCAGAAAGGAGAAGGTGAAGATGACCAATGATCGGAAGAGAAGGAGGGCTCGGAGGAAGATCACAGCCTCGCGAGACCTTTGCTTTCTTGAAGAAGAAAGAGTAACAGAGGAGTGAGAAGAGGCAGAGGAAGATGAAGATGAAACAGTTCTGAAAGTCAACGCTGATAATTGCTGCCATTGTTGCTCAAAGTGAAGTTGGAGATGAAACATAATCAAGAATCAGGTAATATAAAGTATGATCTATTATGCTTTGTGTATTACTTTAAAAAATACTTTCTCGTTTGGAAGAACGTGAAACACTGGACAGCTCAGATCGGAAGATGACACTTGTGATCGAATTGAGTCATTGACACTATCGACAATTCGATAATTAAATATTCAAGAGTTCAAAGTAAGCAATGTCCCTCACTAGAGTTAAATAAGGAACATCGATAAGAGTAACCGCAGAAAAAAATCAAAGTATAGTATTAAGACAAAACCTGTTTAAGAATTATTAGCTGTGATTCTGAGAAAGGAACTCTTGATATGAAGAAGACTGATCTTGCCATTGAGATTGAAGCTAAAAACAGACTCCTATATCCTCTCTCTTTTTCTGCCAATCGATTCACTCGGGAGGAGACTCCTATATCCTCAATCATCTAATTAGACAATCTCCGCAGAGACAGTTTCCAGCAGGTAAGAGTAGATTGTGTGGAAGCTCCCAATAGAAGGAGAAGGTCCACAACAAAACATTTAACATTGAGCATTTTAAAACAACCCAATTATAACAGGTGACGTAGTTGATTCATCTGCCCTAAACACGAGATCAGAAAAGCTATACACATCAATAAAGCAAGGCATCTCAACATCATGCTGCCATTATAACAAAAGGCACTCCTGATCTCTGACACAGGGGAAAAGATAGCTCATCCAACAAACTGTCACTACCCGCCTTTGAAAACCCAAAAAACTCATCTGTTCCAGCCATGTTTAGACTCTCAACTTCCAATTAAGA
>OVBW01002449.1:1463-11919 GCA_900406355.1 Erysimum pusillum
CTCAATGAAACCCATTTTAAGCCCTTGGAACCAAGTAAACTCTGGATTTGATGATTGATCCTTTCCCTTGATGGCTAAGCTTGAATCCTGGACAAACAGGAAACCCAACGACTTGACCCGCAGGAACACGGCCATCCGAGAACCTCACAACGCTCTCCATGTACTGAGAGTGAAACTCGGCTCCTCGGTTTGCTTCAAAGTGACTTGGGGATGGGTCGAGCGAGAAGGCCAAGAGGTGAAGCAACCAGACAGATTTGGCTAACCCCAAGAACTCTCCATAGAACTGACTTCTTGGGTGGTTACCAGCTAGAACCAGCTCCCGCTGTTCCGAGTCCCCGAACAACGACTCTTCCATTTTGTGGTGAATGATCGAAAGGTACTTCTTCGAGCAGAACTTACCAAAATGGCAAGTCGGTAAGATCCCTAGCAACTCCATAGGATCCATAGCTTTCATGTCTTTAAACTGCGCAAAGCAGTCACGACGATATTGATCCGGATTGATAAGAGAAGATAGGCTTCCATCCATGTAAAACGTTTCGTGATCGAATCCTTGGAAGATTTTCCGACAAATGTAAGACTCAAGAGCAAATTTCGCGTGCTGGTTCGGTACAGAGGACTGCACCGAGGATGCAGCAAAAGGAGAAGCTGACATTCCGTCTGATGCAGCTGAAGCGGCTTCAATGGAGCGAACAGCTGCCGCAATGTCCCAATGTGCAGCTCGCATTAGAGACAATAGAATCCCCGTGAAAGACTTTGATGCTTCTTTCACCTGAATCATCGTCATCTCGAATAACTCCGGCACCGGAGATACAGCAATTTGTGTGGTGCAGTTAACTTTCCGGCTTGAAAGCAAGCGGTGTTTCTTGCCTCCATTACCATTCACCATGGAAGTAGCCACTTTGACTTTCTCCTTCAGATTCTCAATCTCAGTGTCTTTCACCTTCAATTCTTTCTTCAGCTCCTTCACAACGGCCTCATACGGCGCCACCGCCTCTCTCAGCATTCCTCTTCCGGTGTCGTTTTTCCTCCGGCCACCACTTCCGGTACCTCTCATCCTCCTGAATCTTTCCCTCAACAAACCAATCCTTCTCAGCTCAGCCACCATGGCCATATCAGCATCGTGCATCTTCTCCGGATCCCAAGGCGAATGCGCTTCCTGAAGTGCCACGTAAGCTCTCTTCATAGCCGCCGCCGCCGTGAAAACTTCCTCCATCACCATCTCCATCTCCTGCACCGTCTCCACACTCACGCCGTTCCCTCCGCTCTTACTCTTAACCCTAATTGTCTCATCTTTCCCATTCTCCTTCTCTAACGCATCTTCGTACTGAATCTCTCCTTCCTCTCCATCCTCTTCTTCAGTATCGTACTCTTCCCGGCGGTTTCCAGCTAGATCTTGCCGGCCGGCGGAGAGTGGATGCAACAAACAAGACGCCGTCACTCGCTGAATCAGATCCGTGAAGTTAGAAACCTTATTCGCCATTTCTCCTCGCTTCTTCTCGCCGCCGCGTCTACTGCAAACGCCGTTCGAATAATAGAATTTGTGAAAAATGAACAACAAATTAAACCTCTGGAAATTCACTGAAGGTTTACCTGTGGGAATGGTGTTTGTTGTTCTCTGACTTGAGAGCAAATCTCGGAGGATCTCGATTGAACTGAACAGAGTACCAGTACTCAATGTCCTTAGGCTCAGTATCTAAGCTCTCTCGATCACTCTTCTTCTTTTTGCTGCACAGTGTAAAGAAACCCAACTCAGACAGTTAACGTCACCGGAATAATTACTTCTCCGGCCGATGATAGCAATAAACGGAGATTTCTGATTATTACTTAAGAATTTTATCCAAATTTGTCAGAGTCAGAGAGTCAGTGTGGAGAGAAGAGAAGAGCACTAAAAGAACTTATTGATTGATGATTACATAATTACCCCCGAAAAGTTATTTTAAATCTTTTACGTTTTGACCCCTGACTCTTTTTTTGTTCCTTGTAACGAGGTGACTCGTAAAAAGCTTACCTCGATTTTGGGCCCTTGGGAAAAAGGTTTGAGTCTTTCCACAACTTTCTTATTTGCACCCACGCACATGGCCATCTTTCATTTTTCTATTTATCCTTTTCTTTTTTTTTGGTTACTTATCCAAGATTTTTAATATTTAGCCATTTATTATAGGGTTATTGGTAAACAAATTACATCAATACATTTCTTTTGTATTGATCGTTTATCACATGTGTGCTTTTTCTCTCTTTTGATCTTTTCTTAAATATGTTAGTCTGTTCCTAAAATATTGATGTTCTACATTTTTCACACATATTAAGACATAAAGTAGTTTTAATTTTTAATTAATTTAAAATTGTTTTATGAGTAGAAAGAGAAAGTTTAGACAATTACTTACCATGACATGTGGCAAAAATCATAAAAGAAAAAAGTTATTTTAGTTTTTTAATCTAGAAAATCAATCTTTTAGAAATAAAATTAAAACCCAAAACATCAATCTATAAGGAACAGATGGAGTATTGGATAATCGTAGCTAGTCTATCCTTAATCATTTAACTTTTTTTTGTTGAAAACGAAAAGTTTGTTATTATACAATTTTAAAATTCATTTAACATATTTTATCTTTTTCCTGAAAGACAAAGTGGAGTATGAATTATGAACAGTAGCCATTATTAAGTGATAATTATCTTAGTCTTTTTGTTCAAATCTCTTTTGATTGGACGAGAAACTGATTCCATAAGGCATAAAGTAATGACATGGATCTTGACTTATTGGTTTGACAAAAAAATAAAATAAAAAGGATCTTGCCTTAATCCAAATCATATAGAAAAGTCCCTTCTTTATAAAATAGAAAATACTTCAAAAAATATATCGATAAATCCAAAATCTATCATTAAAATCCATCATGAGAAAATGAGAAAACACTTTAAAAGTTTTAAACACATCATTCTTTCTTTTCAAACACATCATACTTAATTGAAACAACCAATATATTAATCGAAAGTTAGATTCCAACGGGAAAAGAGGAGTCACCTGTGATTCCTGGGATTAAGTGAGCATAACAGTATGCCTGGCAACATTTTCACTCCCTCCTCCTTTTCTCTAGACACAAAGAGATGAACTCTAATATATGAAGAAGAAGAGTGATGTTGAAATTGAGGTTCAAAGTTTGCCATATAAATAGAGCATTTTATCGAAGAATTGAGGGAAACAGGCCAATGAGGAAAAGGGTTTTGATGTGACAAGTATCAAACATTATTGAGG
The DNA here is from genome assembly GCA_900406355.1 of Erysimum pusillum. Lineage (NCBI taxonomy): Eukaryota > Viridiplantae > Streptophyta > Magnoliopsida > Brassicales > Brassicaceae > Erysimum > Erysimum pusillum. Next base: position 4,714 of record OVBW01002449.1, read on the forward strand.
GGTGGGATTTTTTCTTGTTTTAAATTTTGACATCTAGCCATTTGTTGTCTAGTTTGCTCTTACAAGTCTTATAAACTTCACTGGAAATATCCAGAATCAAAATTGTAGTCAGAAGAAACACTCACAAATTTATCAAATCGATTCCCAAACACGACGATTTCAGTTGAACTTGTCACCCAATAAACGCATTGACTTTAAAAATATATATATATCTTCCATAAGAATTCTTTTTTTCTTTCGTCTAAAAATGTACTCATTATGATGTTAAATCAGTGAATTGCGCGCTAGCTACGAAAAAGTTAATTAAGCCACTTCTAATCTTGAAATCCCATGCCAAGTTTCGTCTTGTTAGATGATTCTTTTAACCAGTATATTTGTGTACAATTTGGTATATCATCCACTGATATGAACTAGGTACAAATCTTTCAATTGAGTTACGTACTAAATATTCGAAAAATAGCTAGTGATATAAAATATTAATATATAGGATGTGTTACATGTGTATACATACATTTTTATCAATTGTTTGTTAGTTCACCTTTAAACAAAGAAAAAAAAGGGAAGACAAGATTAGTAATCATAAAAAAATATGTGTAGGATACGATGATAGGATACAAGAGGAAAGGGTGTGTCCAAAGGCGTCGGACATGAATAGGCCTGGAGACAAAGTGATGTGTGGTGTCCCCAAAAATTAACTCTGTTGTTAAGCATTTGTGTTTTACCAATCTTTTGGGCTCACCTCTTTAATCCTTCTTTCTCTTTCATTCTTCTACTTTTGGCCACTTTGTTTTCTTCGTCCAGACACGCTCATTTATGTCTGTATAATGAACATTAGCGATCAAGTAGCATTAATTTCATTTTTACATATAAACAGAAAAATATAGATCCACGGTTTTAGCTAAACGATCCATATGATCTGCAGCAGACTCCTTAACTAATTTAACAAAGAAGAAAGAGAAGCAAGCTGATTATTAATTACTCATATTCTATACATAATTTAAAACAGTGCCATCGTACAGAACTTAAACTAGATGCAACTAGCATATCTTGATTTATAATATGTTTTATAACAACTGTTTAAACACTACCACATTGCTGCTGAGAATAAGAGATACGTACACGTATGTAAAGTAACGAAGTTTCACATGGAATATTCAAACAAAAACATATAACCCTGACTAGTTGTAAAAACAAATATCCATAGGAGCCTCATACGCAATGGTGAGTATAGTTTTATCTTCCTTGATTTATCTCCACCAAGCTTGGACTAGAAGTATAAAAAATGGGAAGACAATTGGTGTTCTTATGAAACATATATAAAAATGTAGAAAAGTTACCTTTACTTAAGAGAGTAAGTAGCAAGTGGAGGTGATGACTGATAACTGTTGGAAATACAATCCAAGTCCCACATCGGAAGTTTGAAAGGACTAATACTAATATATAAAGGGTTAGGGCCAATCCACTAATTGCCAATTGGTTTTTAGTTGGAAGCCCAGTATTAGCCCAAATTTAACATGGTATCAGAGCCCAAGGTTTAAAGTCTGGTGGGCCTAAGGAAAAAAATGGATATTGACATACCTCAACCCGAGTAATGGGGGCCCGAGAAATGAGCTTATCGAGGAGGCATGTGGTCCTTGGATTGAAGGGGAGATTGTTGGAAATACAATCCAAGTCCCACATCGGAAGTTTGAAAGGACTAATACTAATATATAAAGGGTTAGGGCCAATCCACTAATTGCCAATTGGTTTTTAGTTGGAAGCCCAGTATTAGCCCAAATTTAACAATAACTATGTGTGATAATGGAAGAGTTTAGCTATTCTCGACGTTCACAATCCCGTAAATTTTTGCAAATGGACAAGTAACATGTGTAAAAAGAATCTTGAAAACAAGATAAAACCAAATTGACTGAGTCTCTAAAACATATTTACCTTGACCACCATTAGGCGGCGTAAAGGTCTAATCCTCCTGTATAACAAGACACAACTCAAACACATGAGCAAACAAAATTAATAAGTTGTTTCGAACCAATACACGACTTCATGGACTATATAATATAGTAGTTTGGGCCAGTCTTTTTTCATTAATGGGCCGAAGTAAAAAACAAGCCTATTTATTGTCTTTTTTCATGTCGTTTGGACATAATGCCACTGGCGTCGCCCATCACTTCCTTTCGTCAAATGTAACTTTGATGCTAGTTTCAACACTCAGACATCGCAAGCTGTGGGTGGCTGGATAGTCCGAGATCATGACGGTATATCAAGATGCTGGGGAGCGACAAATTTAGGAAGTGCGAGCTCGCCTTTGGAGGCAGAAACGAAAGCTTTATTGGTTGCATTGCAACAAGTTTGGATCCGGGGATACCGACGAATCATTTTTGAAGGTGACTGTGAACTTTTGATAAAGATCATCCATGGCACTTCATCAGATATCTCGATTGCCAATGTTCTTCATGATATTTACTTTTGGGCTTCAAAATTTTTGATTTTGCGATTTTGTTTTACGAAACGTGATGGTAATGGCTCGGCCCATTTACTAGCAAAACATGGATGTGCGGCGCACAACTTCTTTTCTGATAATGTAAATCCGCCGTTATGGCTGGAACCACAACTTTGTACTGCTTTTTTCAACTCAATATAATAAAGTGAATCTTTGCCGTAAAAAAAAATATATATATAGTAATATGACTATGAATTTATTAATTTATAGATTTTTAAGTTACTACACCAAAGCTAATGATATTTCATAGTTTATGCCATCTTACAAGTAAATAAAACATAGAGAATCAAAACGTCAAAAGGTCGGAGAAAACCTTGTCAATACTACACATTCTTTCAAACATCAAATTGCGTGACGAAACATAAGCCGGCACAGCCAGTCCTTCAAGCAAAGCTTCACAAGTAGATATACTATCAAAGGCTTTAAATGCAGCCTTAGATGCTAACACGTACACCTTAAAGTTCGCAAACCTTTTACCTAAATCGAGTGCTTTATTGGATAATTCATAACCTGTCACGCAAGACCCATATGAGATCCTGAGGTTCGGATCAGCTGTTGTTCTCAATAATCCTTTCAGCATCGCTTGGTTCTCATAGCCCAACGATTCCGTCTTTTGGAAGACCATACCGACAAGACCATTCATGTCGAGGGTGAACGTTCTTGGGTCAGAGGTTAACCAAGCGAGACAGAAGTGCTTGTAAATTGTCGGTTGTGAGCAGAGTTGGTTAAGTAATGGTTTTGTGACTTTGTCACTCGGTGAAAAAGATGAAGATAAAGGGGTGGTTGATAGAATAAGGAGAAGAGGAAGAATTGAAAATACATCTCTTGTGGCACAAGAAAAAGCCATTTTCTTGAGTGTGGAATAATATTTATGTTTTATTAGATGTAGTAGTGCTTATAAACACTACAAAAAACGCGGCACCTGACGTCGGTTGTTATTGATCTTGACGTCAATACTAAACCGACTTAAACCAAATAGCATCAGTTTCAAAACCGTCGTAATAACGTGTAACGTTAAGTATTTTGACATCTTTTTAACAAATAACGTTTATTTTTACGTTTAATATCTACCTCCATTTAAGTAAGTTTAGCGATTGTTTTTATGTGACAAAAATCAAAACCTCATTTTTTACATAACCGATGTAAACCAACATCAAATTCTTTGCTTCCAAATTTTTTAAGTGATCAGTTTACAATGTGACGTAAATAAACTGACGTGTACCAGCGTTTTTCTTGTAGTGAAAACAGACTAATTGTCTCTTTTTAGGATGTCGACATTATTAAAAAAAATATCACCTTAACTAAGTAACAAACTTTATATTTAGGAAATTTTGATAAAATAGTCTAAATTTTTTTAACTAACATACAAAGATATCCTAAATTTCTTTATAAAATAATAAAGCTAGAAGTCTAATACTTATATCCTAAAATCTACATACTAAGTCCTAAACCTCACAAACTAAAATATATAAGCGTTTTCTTAGAACTACTTATTTCGTTAATACTAGTAGTATATATAATTTTTAGGGTAACAAAAATGTAACTCCTATTTGGCAGGGTAAATGAAATGTTGACCCAATTTTGTTTCTTTTAGTGAAGAAGTGTTGAGTCAATTTTAAGTGTGAATTAGTGAACGTATTTATTTTGTTCCATTTTTAGTGTTACAATTGAATTGACCGGTATCATTTTTAGATTTTTATATATCAGAGTATTATTTGATGCCAAATTCTGTTCATGATGAGTTCTTTTTCTTTTTCTTTTTTTTTTTTTTGTCAACGGTTCATGATGACTTATTAGCTATTATATTTGATCTTGATCTTGATCTTGCTAAAACTAGAGATACTCACCGCCCAGATGAAACATAATTAATGCAGAAAGATTAGCACAACTTCGGTAGCTACGGATCCTAAATTAGTATTACCTTTTGATGGTAACATTACAGAAACTACAAAAAAAAAAAAAAAAAAAAAAAGTATCTTGAATACATGACGGCCACAAAATATTTACTAATATATAGTTATTTCCAAATTTTGTTATTGTTTTTACCCTTAATATCTCAAATAAACAATGAATATATTACAAAACTTATTAATATAATTAGTTTTTAAACTTGTTACGGAAACCTAAAATTTAAAAGAAGGCCACGCCTTCGGTCTATTGATGATTTTAACTAACATAGGGTCTTCCAAAGCAAACATAACTCTTTTGAACTGTGGCTATGCATACTATAATTCGCCTACAAAAAAACAAAACATGCTTCCTCCCATGAATTAATACTACAAAAATCCCTCCGGCTATGCAATATCACTCTTCCACAAGAATCTCTAGCCACCCACGTACGTGGCGCTAGCTAGTATTTTCTCTTTGGATCACGAAACACCTAGATTACAAGTTTTGTAACTAAGAGTAAACGGACTCATGAGTCTTATGTCCAAGCAGGTTTCCCGGAATGGCTAAGAGACATCTTTGTAAGTGAGATGGAGTTTCCCTCTTCTTAGTGTTTGGATGTATAAACCGGAGCTGTAATTTTTTGTGGGCTCCTTTTAACATGTCTTTTGTAAAGCTCCCTTTGTGGTAGCTAGGTAGTTGTTGCGTCCAGAAGGTGTTTGGTGCATGTATTGTAATCTACCTTCATTTTGTTGCAGAAGAGAAGAAAAAGAAAAACAAATTAATAAGGGTAAAGAAAATATATATACAAAATCTAATTAACATAATCCTGAATTTGATTTACAAACCCTAGCTACAGCAATAACCGATTCACTTTAATAAATTATTAAAAAATAATAAAGGCAATTCTCTAAAATACCATCATTTTTGTTTTTAGGACCGATTTACTTCTCCTCCTCCTCATCGCTGTCGGTGCCATAACTGTGACACAAAGATTCGAGTCCCTTTACAGTCTTCTTCGAGATTACGCTAACAGAAGAGATTTGAATGGGATATTTACCGCAATCACGTCTCTTATTAAACGCCTCATAGTTTTTGTCTTCATCAATCTTAGTCCGTTTACCAAATTTTATCGACTTAATGAGCAATTCTTCCTCCACGTTCTCTTCTTCTTGTTTTTTCCTTCTGCTCAAAGCCTCAAGCATGGAGTCTACGCTCACGGAGGCTCGTCTAGACTTCATAGACTTCATCTCATCAAGCGCAGCCATAACTTCGATCTCTCTTTTAGATACCAGAGTTCGCTTCTCTAAGGACTCCAATGCGTTTTCAGTTTCCTCATGCTTCTTCGCCTTCTCCTCGAGTCCATTAGGCAAGTTGCACCTGATTCGACAATATAATTAACCATGTTTTTCTGGATCGGTTTTAATTATCACTACCTCTGCCAAACATTTGGTGCACTTGATGTAGAACCTATGGATTTGTATGCCAAGGTACGTCTCGTTGATGACGTCTTCTTGACGGCAATTGAATTTGGTACCTTCGGACATGTAATTACCACATGTGTTACACCGAACACGCACTGGAAGCATAAATCGAATCTTTTTTTGCTGGTTTTTCGGTTTCTGGAAGCGAAGTATCTTCTTCGGATCAAAATCTGGCGGAATATACTTGTTTAGGTTTTTGCGTTCTCCCATAGCTTCAGAGCACACGTTCGATTAGACAAAAGTGAAATCAGGAATAACAAAGATCGAAGAAGATCAAAAAGACTATGAGAAACACACAAAGAAGAAAAGTCCAAATTCTCTCTTGCATGCTCTTCCTCTACTTCTCTCTTGTATTTCTCGTTTGAATGATCCTTAAAAGGTTAAAGCCTCAGGAACGTCTCCTTATTTATAGCCAAGGATGAGCTTGTATGTTTCCCTTTTGGACTTGGATTTCCTTAATAGAAAAGGCAAGAGAAATTAAACGTTTATTCTATTTCCTTATTTTTCGATAAGTCGTCTTTTGGAATCTTCACATGCATATCTCTTTAGATTTGATCATTTTTTTTTTTTTTTTGGTAAAATGTTAAATTTTATACCTTTTTGATTTGAGACAGCGATTACAGAGATAACAAAGGAGACGGAAAGACCAAAATCTACAAATACAACAAGAAATACGATAATGAAGGCATAAGCGATAACTAAACAATAAAGGCCCGAAAAAGAAACACCGATTCTAAGCCACAAAGCTCAGACATTTGCGTGATTGCCTCAGCTCCAAAGAACTCGAGTCCTCATCGTCGTTGCCACGAGCAAACCCTATCCAAAGCCAGCCTTCAAACCTCAGAACAAAAGGCCGCTTACAGCTTCTCCGAGGACTAACACAAAAACGGAACCACTATAATGAACCTAAACACACCCAGCGGTACGAGAGAATCTATGGGCAGTCAGGAAAACCGCCACCGACCACCATTCCCGAGCATGTAGCTACAAGAACCATCTCTCACGGGATAGCATAAGCCACCTAGATAGAACCGCCGCCTCTATTCGACACCGAAAGCCTTTAACGAAGCTTCACGCGAAGTACTCCATTACCGCATCAAAACAAAAAGCAAAAGAAACAAAATCCATTCCATCCGATGCACTAAACATCTGTGGACCGCATTCCGAGGGAAATTCTTACCGGAATGAACATTCCTCTCACAAAGAAAGGCCAAATGATCATATTTTCCTATAAGTAACATGTGTAAAAAGAATCTTGAAAACAAGATAAAACCAAATTGACTGAGGCTCTAAAACATATTTACCTTGACCACCATTAGGCGGCGTAAAGGTCTAATC
>OVBW01002450.1:0-11660 GCA_900406355.1 Erysimum pusillum
TACCTCTACAAATCAAAAGATTTTGAGCTCACAGAGAAAACAATTAACTTTCAAGCAGCAAGCGAATCTTCAAGAACCTCTTGTAAACACAAAAAGAAACGATTCTCAGAATCTCAAGAGACAAAAAAATTTCTCTGTGGATTTGAGAGAGAAGAGGAGGAAATGAAAACGTTGAAACGCGGCGCAAATTTTTCTTTTTGCCTTTCGGAGAAATTTAAGGGTAATTTTGTAATTAATGTCTTTTTCTCTTATTTACTTATCTGCTTTTTTTGCACCAAAGAATGAGACAACGTTTTTTAATTTTTTTTCCCAAAATCAGCCGTGTCGCTTTCACGTCTTAAACCGACAGATTCGCGAGTAGAAAGCTTAGATATTACTCGCTCGATATGTGTTACATAGTTTACATCAGTATCCAGATTATGACGTGGCGGAAATCGAATGGAGTGTGTATAGCACGTCTAGATGGAGGAGAGTGGGATGTGAAAATGGAAGACGCGTCACATGCTTTCGATGATTGACAGCTGTAATATGCTTCGACGGCTTATAATTTTCAGAGTGAGAGAGTAGTAAAAGCAGAGAGATTCTTCTAAAGTGGTATTCGAAACGACACAAATATTTGCCGTTTTCAATTTTTTTTTTTTTTAATTTTGATGGATATGCTTGGCCCAAGCTTATTATTTATTACACTAGTATCTAACTTTATTTTATTTTGTAAATGGAAAGAATCTAAAAGTAAATTTTATTTTGACAAATGGTTGTTGTTTTGTTGAAGTATCTAAATAGAGGATAAGAGGAATCTGCCAATTAAAAGAAATAAAAAGGTGATTTAAGACAATGGTATATTTTATTTTGTCAACTGACCATGGTATTTAGACAATCGCTTAAAATACATCTTTGTCCTAATCGCTGTTTTTTTTTTTCTTTTTAAAATACTCTATCTATTAATTCGGTCGGTTCAGTAGAAAGGCACATAGTGCAAATGTACCATAGTTTAACAGTTATATAACATTTTATCTAAAACATAAATTTCTTAATTGTGTTAATTTTACTCAAAAAAACGTGCTCTACCGAAATGATCTGATGATTCTATATAAGAATCGACAGTAAAACTAATTTGAATTAACTGTACCATGTAATACCATGTAAAATGTATGCAAAATTATTATTGGGGAGAGTTATATACAATGCCCTAATTATCCATCGTTTAAAAGAAAGCCCAGTAAGCTTTTGAATCCAACTCGTATATCAATCAATCTCAAAAGACGGGAAGATAAGGGCTCTATTGTATCTGAGACTACATATAGTAAAAGCCCAAGGCCCAAGCATCAAGACCCAAGGCTCAAGGCCTAAGGCTATTTTAACAGAGGGATTATAACAGTGTCGAGGGAAGAGGAACAAAGTTATATAATAAAAAAATGGAACTCAAATTCCTTCACGTTTTAAATGATACCTAATTGCAAGTTGTGAACGACCCACCATGTGATGTTTTCATTTATGATTCACATGTGAAATCCATAATTTTCACACGAAAAACATGTGGGCAAAACTAAAAGGACATGCAACCTAATTCGATGGTTGAAATTTATATATTGTACTTGCATATAATGCATATATATTACGATTGAGGATGGGTCAAAATGAATTTAAATTTGAGCATATGTTCTAGATCCAGTTAGAATATGAATGCTATATACAATCTAAACACTATATATAAGCAACTTGGTCATGAGGTGATCTATTCTCTTTGGACGTGAAATCTTATATCAACGGTTTGTCTACTTTATAAGTTTTTATTTATTTATTTGTCCATATGGAAACATTGATTGAGATCCAAGTCTCTTGGTGTGAATTGTGATCACTGATGAGAACATATATATGATCACTAAACCAATGCCTCTACTTTTTCTATTCATCCAACTCTAGCTAGATTGTGCAACTTAAAATATATCTCTTTTCTAACATATTGATACGCACATCATTAAGAAATGATCTTAATCTTACATGATTAGAAATAAGAGCGAATATCCAAAGCTGCAATAGCAAACTTAATTTTGAAGATGATGATCTCCGCTGTTACATATATATGTGAAATAATATGTGTATATACAAGGATAACATTTGATATAGTTTGATATAGTTTGCTATATACTACTAATATACATGCGTATTTGCCTCTTGGGAAAAAGGCTTCATTGGCTAAAGCAAAAAGTTTGGTAAACCTTAAATATTTATATTATGCCGTCTTATAAAGTGAACTCACTTCCTAACCGAACTTCTTGTCGTCCACGAATAATATTCTTGTCGGTCCGATTATTCGTTTTTTCTTGTTTTCATAACCAGATAACTTTTGGATGAAAACTCAAGCTAATCTAGACGTTAACTGTTATAGCATTCTGATATACCAACCAATATTTTAACCGCTTTATTTGTTCATTCTCCACCAACAGTATTGATGAGTACATTAACACTTATTCGACACCAATGGCACTTCTTATTTTTCTAGCTATTATTTTCTTGGGATCGATTATTTGAAATTGTTTCATTTACCGAGTCTTTCTTTTTTCCTCTAATGGAAATTTCTTAGAAATACAAATTAAAGAGTTAGGCTAACGTTAGGTTCTACATGTTGCATGGTCATGCACAAAAGTGGATACAATGGAAATAAGGGTAATAAGATGTAACGCAATTGTATAGCCCCTATGTGACACATGTTCTATGACTATAGGTTAGATTAGGTTATTCATGTTTACGAATGTCAACATGATGTGTCATGTGCTTTCATTCATCCACATGTACATGTGCATCAAAAAATCTGTATCAAAGTCGTGTCTACGTTTTTAGAAATTCCAAAATAACAAAAGGATTACAAAAAAACGTTTAGTGAACTCTTTTAATATGTTACCCTAATTTCTCTTCCATATTTCATATTACATCAAACTTTTTAAATTTAAATGAATATCTCAGTTAGGTCGTTACAATAGAAATGGCTAATTAAGTTAATTACAACAAATTAAAGAAAATAAAGAAATAGGCCCTTATTATATATTAATATTAAAGTTATATTTACTATAACCATATCTACACAATAAACCACCTTTTCTAATTTCTAAAAAAAAATTATAGGCAAATGTTTCTAAAATTACACTATTGACATGACGTGAGCTACATATATGTTAGAAATAGATGACCAATTCAGGTTGTTCCTTAAGTAATGATAAGGATCGATTTGATGTTCAACTTGCTACAAGATATATATGGATTTAGATACAAATTTGTTGAATTTGGCATTTAGGCATTTAGGTCTCTAATCGGTCTAATCCAAATATATGTAATTTGAGTATCCGCTAAAAAGTAATGGAGTTGTAAGAAACAAGTTAAAAACTTATTTTTTAATAGAAATATAAATAGAATCGTCCGGTAACATACGTACACATTAACTCCCGATTAGATCACATTTCTGATTTCTTACAAGAATTAACATACTCAAGGCTCAATTAATTAAAAATCGCACAGACAGATAAAGTATAATATGCTGACAACAAAAAACATAATATAAATTGAAACGGTGTTCTTGTACATACATGATCCATTCTGTAGTTTTATGTATGTCTAACGTCGAATGGGTGCGATAAAAACAGGAAATGGGCTCTATATAGTAAATACGAGTTATATAGAATGTAAATAAAATCTCCAACCTCTAAACAATGAGGCAAAACTAGACAATACTCTCATATCTCTTTATAACTTTGGCCTAGAAATAACCGATCGACATTTAATTACTCGTATAGTTGTATATAAAATATATAACCCTCTTTGGACCGTAAATATAAGGTTTTATATATAACTTATTAATTAATTACCATTATAAAAATGCATAGGCCAAAGATCATCGACGCTCCAATAGTTTTGTTCGGATTGATCAACTGATAATGGCATCATGATAGAATCCGATTCAGGCGCCACATGATTGCCGTAATTGAGCTGATGATCAATATTGTTGGCATGTTGATACGACGTCGTTGGAGCATACATATCCATGATTTCTTGAGTATCATTCAAGACATGGCTCGTGCTTGCAATGGCATGATCGTTTATGGTCTCAGAGCTTTGTGATCCAGCGGTCGTCGTTTCTCCGTTCTTGTTGATGTATTTCTGGATCTTGGTCCTCCAAAAATTCTTTATCTCGTTATCGGTTCTTCCCGGTAAATGCTTTGCAATTTTGGACCACCTAATCATAATTAAGAATAAAATTTATCATTATGAGTTGATCATTATATACTTTGTTATGATGAACAAATGACTATAATATTTGAACTTAGATCCAAGCTATTGCTGCAAGGAAACATCTACATCTACATTGAGCAAGAATAAGGTTTGCATGCATTAAGACTTTTTATAAGACTCGATTTTAGAAAAACGCGTAACGTTAGCCAAATGCTATTCGTATATGGTGTCAATGAGATTTTAAAATTGATAGCCAAGAACGAAATATTAGGAATTAAATCAAATATAACTTCAATGAAAATTTTAATTATTTATAAGACCATGTGGAATATCTAACTTTTGGTATCTATCACTTGTACCTGTTAATAGGATTCACAATCTCTATATATTTCCTGTTGACAAAAAAGATGTATATTTTGGTACATGTCTTTGTATAGTCGTATAAAAGAATCACAACCACAAGTTTGTGGGACAATCAGCACAAGATTTTAATGTTAGTGGTGAGGAAATTTCGTCACGTTTGGAAAAATTAAACAAATGGCTGAAAAGAATTGGAAGTTTTGTTATACCCACCAATGTGTTTGGCTTCGTCACCTAATGTCTTGCTTTGATGTCTTATTAAAGATCCTTTCAGTCTCTAGCCTAAACAATATATATAGAAACCGATCCAATGTTCGAAAACTTAGCTTTACTTCTCTCGTTACACATATAATTAATTAACCTTATTATTTAAAATTTTATGTTTATTTAGGATAAACTAATTACTAACCTATTTCCCCATTTGGCATGAAGTTCCATGATGATGAGCTGTTCTTCTGCTGTGATATTTCCACGTCGTACGTCTGGTCGGAGGTAGTTCAGCCACCGGAGCCGGCAACTTTTTCCGGTGCGTTTTAGACCTATATACATATATCATAATTACAAATCAATTCTGAAAACAACAATCGGTTAAGTACATATGCATGATCCATATATAACAAAAAAAAAATATGCGTGCATGAATGTACTGTATATATTTTTATTGATTGGTCAAATCTACAAATTTATATTTTTTTTCCAAAAATTAATTTTTGTTTTCACTGATTTCTATCAGTGTTTTTAAAATAATTAGTAATGTTATCCGTTTAATTTTATTTTAAAATAAATCATTAAAGTAAACTAGTAGAAAAAGATACAACATCGGTTTTAACGGATAGCCGTTACGATAATATTTTCTAAAAATTTAAATATTTCTATAACCGTTACGATAATTTTTTTCTAAAAAATTAAATATTTCTAAAACTGATAGTCGTTATGATAATTTTTTCTAAGAATTTAATTTCATTAGAAAAATGAAAATTTTTAGAAGCTACGTACATAAGTAGATCCTACATTTTGGTCCTATTGCAAAAATTCTTATCCGTGAGAAGAAACTTTACCGGTTACAATTCTAAATGGACAGATTTAAATGTTTATTTTGGATTAATATATGTTTAAGTCACATTGGGAGTGTAAGAAGAAATACTCATCCGTGACACAATCCTCTCAGAAGATCAGGAATCTGCAGAAATTCGAGAATCTTAATTATGTCTACTTGGCTAGCTCGATCTTCGCCTGGTTCGTCTGCTACTCTAGTTTCCCTAGTTTCTTATTTTTGGCAAGGAAAATTATACTATAATTAGCTTTCGTAAAGTCTAAGCCCTTCATTTATATATGATGATATTCACATCCATATATATCAAAAAAGAAAGAAAGAAGAAAGGTCAATATTATAAACCCTAGAGCTGGTGCGATCAGTATATCAAACAAGTCCTTTTATAAGCGATCTGTTTTAAGTACAAGTTCCAATCAAGCAAGATCTGTTAATCTGTGCAACACAAAAGTCTCAATTATATGTAAGTTAGATTTCTAATTAAGTTCCAATAAATAGATATGTAGATGCATATATATGATAGAGATTTATAAACGATGATTTAATTCCCCTTATCTAAGACCGGTTTTAGCAAATTCAACTCATGCATTCAATTAAAATCCGATTCAAAATTTAATTTTCTTAGTGATTTTGCTCTAATATATGTGTATAAATTTTGGGGATAGTCTTGCTTCCATAGTTTTTTTTTTCTTTTTCTTATGAAGAAATTTTTTATTCCTAATTCATATTTAGATCGAGAGTGTGTGTAGCAAATCTCAAAATAGAGTTTCTATTAAATTCACAAAAGGATTTTATAAAGACTGGAAAACATATAGAGATTAAATATAATATATATCTTCGCATGGAAAGACCAAACCCTAGTTCATATATATATGCACAGCCAATATTATAGATCAATTATGATTTTGTGATATATATAAAAATTTGACCTGCAGATTTGGCGAGAGAGTTCCAAACACCTTCACCATGATTGGCGATATAATTGATGAGAATCAAATCTTCTTCCATCGTCCATGGCCCTTTTCTCACCTCTGCATCTCCTGATCCCGACCCACCACCACTTTCTCTTTTCTCCATTTTTATGAAATTATTCTTAGTAACTATATATAATTGATTGATAGATGAAGATATTTTTCTAGAGAGAGAAATTGAAAGATGGAGTTCTGAAAGTGGGAGAGAAAGTTGATATTTTGAGGTGGTGGGCACTCGGCAGGTAGCTACTGCTTTTATAGAGAAGGTTTTTTTCAAATTTAATGCGTTGTTAACAATCTGTAATCCAAAATCTTAATTGACATTGGATACTAAATAACCTCACTTATTGTTGTTTTTCTTTATTTTATATAAATTTTAATAATTCACATGGGAGATATATATATATATATAGCTTCAAGACCTAACTATGATCATATTGTACGATATTTATTGATATCCTTTTTCTATATGCATATATAAAGATTTTGAATATCATGTAATGTGTGAAACGTTGAGGTTTCACAAAAAAGTAGTTTAACCTAAAGTTGTGCAAGATGAAATGGGGTATAATTAAGCCCGCCTTTAGTCTAAAGAAACATGTATGTGTAGATGATTGTATATATAATCATTCTTCAATTTGATAAACCAATCCGATCCAAATCGAAATATTCAATCTTAACCATATTTTAATCTAGTTTAAATGTATATGCACTATGCAGATTTTTTAAATTTTAATAAATAACGTATACTCCATAACGTTTATTATGTTTAGAAGTACGTACTATAAGAAACCGAAAATATCTCGTTTTGTGTGAGGTTTGGTTGTCAAATCCAACTTGCAAATTACTCTTTAATTGGATCGATAACCCGAGTAATTAACTGATCAAAGCGAAGAACACCTACTGAAAAAAAACTAAAGAGCATCAAGAATTATGAGTTCACGATTTAAACTTGAATCCCTACATTTTGCTAGAAACTCTTCCAAAAATTCATTAGAGATTTGTGAAGTTTATTTCTCTCTTTATACGATGTTCTCAACTTTTTTGTGATTTATCTCTATCACTTTACATCAACAATGACAACTTATCTTTTAGGAAGAGAAAACACAACACAGCTGTAATAGAATCGACCTTACCATCTCTTCTGTTTGTTACATGGCAATTATAATAACCCTCACGTGACTTTGGCTTCAACAGACTTAAGAGTAAATCCTATCTCTTTCCGGAAGATTTCGAGACACTCTTACTCAAACAGAGTCTCTTTTACACTTGCCACATAAAATCATTTGATTCACGATCCTAAACCTTCAAATCTCTTCACTATGATCATAATCAAACTTGTACTCCGTTCTAGATTTAATAATTTTTCTTCTAGTTCATGAGCTCTCTGCTCAGTTGCCTTTAACTATAGGAGAGTTGGGCTTAGTTATATATGAGGCTTGTTAGTAATAGAAATTTTAATTTTATGATATCTAACCTAATTCATGCACCTATATGTGTGTGTTTATATCTCTGAATAAAGCTAAAAAAAGTTGTTTTTTTCTCCTCATAATTTTGACATGGTATCAAAGCTAAAACCTAGACTTTGTTCGGGAAAACGAAGATCTCACGCAAATCATGAACCCTACAGATAAAATATTCATCGACAGTATTATGTAGAGACCATGATAGAGACAGAGAATTTAAAAGAATTGATAGAGACAGAGGAGAGAGGAACTGGACCAGGCAATTTCTTTTAGTCGGGTTTTTGAGATAACTTGTTAAAAAACTAATTTTCTTTAGTCAAGGTCAAACCGGTTTTGGGTAAGCTTTTTCCATGCCGATTGGGTCGGGGTCGGTTTTAAAGTGGAACGTGGTTGTATCGATTTAAATTGTCTTAGATTGTTTTCTAACCGGGTCGAGTTTTATTATTGTTTCCGGTTGGATTTAAGTTTTGGTTTACTAAATTTTAAGCCGATATCAACGGATTCCTTTATGTACACCAAAATATTGGTGAAATTGATGATTAGGATGTTGGCAACGTAACCTATATGTTTGTTTTTACATATCACCATACATTTCTAGTTCTCAGTGTTGATATTTGATACGTACATATTAATTTAGTTTGCATATCAAGGCATATGTAACAAATTATTTTTGGTGCAGATGATAAATAATTTTATGTTCTTATAAATATGTTTGTGTC
The DNA here is from genome assembly GCA_900406355.1 of Erysimum pusillum. NCBI lineage: Eukaryota > Viridiplantae > Streptophyta > Magnoliopsida > Brassicales > Brassicaceae > Erysimum > Erysimum pusillum. The sequence goes on from OVBW01002450.1 coordinate 8,792, forward strand.
TTTAGTTCCATATTAGTGTTTTGAATGCTCTTAGCAAGGATTATGAGCTGTTTAGTTTGATAAAACAGGTAAACCATTAGTTGTTTTTGGGTCGGTTATAATTTTTAAGTGTGAACAGAAACCACTTTAAATACAAATGGACATCATGCAAAAGTTTAAAGATTCTATATCCACGTGCTAAAGATCCTTCTATTCTTATTGAGATGTTTGTTTTCTAACATACTAATTTTTTACGAGATTAATAATTTAAATCATATGTTTAGTTTACACTTAACAATTACACTGAGAACCTAATTTATATATTTTCTTATTAAAATCATAAATATTCATTTAGTTTTGCATCCAAACAAAAACCAAATGATATTCTGTTGCAGAAAGAAACAAAATTAAATGATACCTATTGATGGAGTATTATTGGCTAATTGACTGTTTACATTTTCGATTATTTATTTGTTTCTTATTTGATATGAATTTTCAATAATTTTATGTTCTTATAATATAAAAATTAAAGTTAAATTTGTGTGTGTAGTTTTTTTATTGGAAAAAGATCGAGTTTCTATGATAGGTATATATGAACCGTATGGACTAGAATTCGCTTAAAGAATTTTCATAGAGGTGCAGAATAGAGAGAACCAATCTTTGACGTTAGGTTAGATATCTTTAAGTACCATAGATGTGTGTTTGGGTGTGAGAGTGTTAATTTAGTCCACCAACCCATCCTCTTTTACTAGATGTAGTGAAGATGTATTCATAGGAAATACATGTTAGACTACGTTGTCGAATAGCTAAGCCCATCTTCTACATCGTGCTTACGATCGATGGAATATGAAACTAATATTTCTGACATGACAAGGTAGCTTATGTGACGCATTATCTTCGTCGAGATAAAGCATGTATCGCATGATCAAACAACGAGCGCCTCTCTCCCTACGGTTTTATCGATTAGGGCTTGCCATTTTTTGGCGTTCAAGAGATATAATTTCCTAAGACCGTGATATGTATTCACGTGTTAGGATTTGATAGACAACTAGAAAATTATCCAAATAAAATATCATAGTTTATACATTGCTTTATAAAATTATCACCAACAAACATATTACAAACTTTATCCTTTAGGTATATAAAAAGGTCTGAAATTAGTATCATTTGATTAACTTAAAAGAAAAAAAAAAACAAATTTCTCACAAAATGTTTGAACTAAAAAACAAAATTTTGAAGGATTTAAGTCCAAGAAAATATTTTACCAAAAAAAGTTTTACCTTAAGAACTTTCTTACATGTTTAGCACGTGTCCGAACATTTCGAAATACAACTTAAACCATTTTGACAGATGTCGGTACTAAAATTAATTAAGCATATCTAACGGTTCAAATTCAGAAAACTTTTTACGAAAAAAAACTTTTACCATAAAAAGATTACTTACATGTCTAGCACGTGTTCGAACATTTCGGAAAAATTTACATATACAACTCAAATCATTTTGACATATATCAGTGCTAAAATTAATTAAGCATGCCTAACGGTTCAAATCCAAAAAAACTTTTTACGAAAAGAACAACTTTTACCATAAAAAGATTACTTACATGTCTAGCACGTGTTCCAAAATTTCGAGAGTTCTTATCAAAACACAAATTTTTTAATAAGTCATAATGATTTCTTGATTCTTATTTTTTGAAATGAAAGAACCTTAAGTGTCTCATTTTATTTATTGCGCCTAAATGTTTTGTTATTACATTTTACCTTTTAATATCACCGCCTAAATATTTATAAAAAAATTACGAAAAATATATATTTAATCATATAATTGATTAATCTAGTTAACTACCGTATTTACGAATGACTAAATATATAAAAATTCACATTCATTTGGTTTCAATTTTTCCTATTTATGGACAAATAATTTTTTTATCTTTTAGACCTGTTTTACTTTTAATTTTTTTTTTTTATTAAATGTTAAAGATTGGTTCATATTTGTAGTCTAGTCTCTCAAGTTTTGATTTTCTCTTTATAAGTTTTTCTATAATTTTCGATCAGTGATTTTTTATCTCTATTCTCTCTCTTGTATTTCTGATCACCTCAACCAAAATATTTCTTGATTTCATATCCAAAACTAAACGATTTTTCTATTGTGTTTATAAAACCTTTGCAATCATCACATAAAAATTTCACTTGGTTTTTAAATGGGGCTGTCCACAAACATCTACGACGAAAATCTCCTCTTAAACTCTCATCAATTTCATGCTGATGATTTATCTTATGTACAAAAAGATCATCTTAAATCTCTCAATGATAACTTACCTCGTCCTTTTGATAATGGATGGTCTCAACCTTCTTCGTTCCCAAACCAAAATTCTGATCCTCACAATTGGGTTATTCAAAATCATTTATTTTCTAGACTTCCCACAACTGAAATACCCCAAACATATCCATTTATGGGTATCACTTCCTACTCAAACACCAATGGTTGTTTTGAGGAATTTCAAAATAACATAACCAATGACCTAAAATTCCCAGTGACATGTAGCACCTTATTCCCTGTAACATCTGAAGGTATATCCTACAATATGCATGATTTTTTGGGGAATAGTGTGTGTGATGATGTTGCTCACAATCAAGGACTTAACATCGGTAGTCACGAGCCAACCCTTGATCATACCATGGTTGAATCTCAAAACTTTAATATGTACGAGCCAGAGGGTATCAATAAGAGCATAACAAAAGAGACCATTAACATGCGTCAAGATCAGGTGATGGTCAAAACCGATCAGAAGAAGACTAAAAATATGATGATGAAGAGAAGCAAACCCTCGAAAAACAACATCATTATCAAAGGGCAATGGACTCCTACTGAGGACGAGTAAGTATTTTTT
>OVBW01002453.1:0-11903 GCA_900406355.1 Erysimum pusillum
TTATCTTTTTCCACTGCATGTGTGCATTTGGTTTTCAAGCAGCTTCCGCTCAATGTTACCTATACTGGGTCTCTTAAATACCCTGATCCTTCTCCGGACCATGCTTCTCTGAAGCCTCCTACTCCGGAGGAGGCTGTGGCTGAAACCTCGGTCTTTTGGGACATCAACAGGTGTCCCGTTCCCCTTGAATTTGATGCTCATCAGGTGGGTCCGTGTATTAAACGGTTCTTGAATAATTTAGGCTACTCTGGTCCTCTCACCATCAATGCAGTTGGTCTACTAACATACGTCCCTAGACACATTCTTCGAGCGGTCTCTTGTACTGGAATTGTTCTTAATCACGTCCCTTGCGGTTCTAAAGACATGGAGAGGCTTTTGTCTCTGTGGTCTAAGAAGAATAAATCTCCAGCTGCAGCTAATGTAATGGTCATATCCACTCCGCCAGACTACTCTGGTAGTCTGAGTTCTCTATCTGAGGCGGGGCTCAACGTTATTTACCCGTTTTCATATGATTTTCCTGAAGATACCTCCCCTGATTCACAACTCCCCCTCCCATTTGATTATCCTTATACCCCCTCCCGTGATATAGGGTCCCTCTGGATTAACTTTCTATTGGCAGGTGTGTGTTTGTCCTCATCTCTCTCAGTCTTTGTTGAATTCTGTTGCTGAACTAGCTAACTTTTTTTCCCCACAGCTTCAAAGGCACTTGATGAGGATAAATGCAGGGAAACGAGTATATCATCTGTCTCGTGGGTTTGCCTTGTGTGCCATAATCATGGCCGAGGCTTTGAAAACTTCATCACCCATCTCGCTAGTCGAAAACATGCACGGGAGGTAATTTAAGCATCCTAGCCACGTTTTGTCATTGTCTAACTATGCTCTTACCGCCAACTACAGTTCCCTTTCTCACTTGTTGTTTTGTTTGCCTAAATTTGACCCATGTTGTCTTTTTCCACTTGGTTTTCAAGCAGCTCCCGCGCTGGTTTTCTGAGTTTGACGAGATAGACAAGAAGGTTCTTGAAGACAGAGCTCAGGGTCCCCTTCATTCTTATCCGGATGATGCTTATCGGAAGGTAAAGGTAAAGGCAAGGGCAAGGGCAAGGGCAAGGGCAAGGGCAAAGGCAAAGGCAAAGGCATAGGCATAGGCAAAGGCATATAACATTGGCAAAGAATGTTCGATATGGAATATTCTCATTTTCACAGCAAAAATAGTTGGTTAAGTATACAGAAAGTTGTCTCATAGTTTATATTTTGTCTTCTNGCAAAGGCATATAACATTGGCAAAGAATGTTCGATATGGAATATTCTCATTTTCACAGCAAAAATAGTTGGTTAAGTTACATACAGAAAGTTGTCTCATAGTTTATATTTTGTCTTCCAGATGGTTTTACTTCATCTATGATTTGTGATTATAATGTATTGCAACTAGTGCCTTACATCCAAAAGATAATATATTCTAGACCACCGTACAACAGATATAGCTGAAGCTAGAAGTTTGGTAATACAGCAANGGCAAGGGCAAGGGCAAGGGCAAGGGCAAAGGCAAAGGCAAAGGCATAGGCATAGGCAAAGGCATATAACATTGGCAAAGAATGTTCGATATGGAATATTCTCATTTTCACAGCAAAAATAGTTGGTTAAGTTACATACAGAAAGTTGTCTCATAGTTTATATTTTGTCTTCCAGATGGTTTTACTTCATCTATGATTTGTGATTATAATGTATTGCAACTAGTGCCTTACATCCAAAAGATAATATATTCTAGACCACCGTACAACAGATATAGCTGAAGCTAGAAGTTTGGTAATACAGCAACAAAAACTACGTCATCTCTAATCCCTGATAAAGGCAGAGCAAAACTAACAACAAATCTGCCTTATACTTTCGTGTTTCGTGTATTGCCCATTCGCTTAAGCAGTATCATCGGAACCAAGTGATTGGAGTGGGAGTAGTACTGACTTGAGGAAGATGTGGAATCATACAGTTCTGTTGTTGCTGCCACTGATGCAACCCAAAACCATAGGTGGAATCTTCTTGCGGATGCTGCTGCTGCGTTTGTTGTGGAAAAGATAGACCCGTGCTTCTGCTATCCTCTGCTATCTCGTTATCTGCGTCATCCATTACCGCATCTTCACCTGTTTCATCTAACTCAGTGATCTCTAGTGTACGCGGTTGCTGGAAAGTTCCTACGGACTGTGAGTAAGGAGACTGAGAAGGATTCCAGCAAACAACTGCTTGGCACTTGTTGGATCTCTGATCTTCATAGTGATTATCATCAGCTATTGATGCATCACGAAGAAATCTATCTGCACAAGAAATGAAGAGAGGTCAACATATAGAATTCCGGCACAACCATCTGAATTTTTTCCCAGATTCTGAATCACAAGTTAAAGGCAAATAACGACTTTCAAACCAAAAAAGCAAACTAAACAAAGCATAACAAAATATTGCACCTTCGTCTAGCAGAGAAACTACACAACACAGCAAAAAAAATCCTCATAATGTTAATAACCAAGCTCACGCTAGATACGAATATCGACTCAACAAATACACTACATTACTTCATAAATCAGCTATTGATGCATCACGAAGAAATCTATCTGCACAAGAAATAAAAAGAGGACAACATTCAGAATTCAGGCACACCCATCTGAATTCTTTCCAGATTCTGAATTACAAGTTAAAAGGCAAATAACGGCTTTCATTCCGAAAAACCATACAAAACAAAACATAACAAAACCTTACACCTTCCTTCAGCAGAGAAACCACATGATACAGCAAAAATACTCATAATGTTATATAACCAAGCTCCCCGAAATACGAATATCGACTCAACATATAAACTAAACGACCTCATATCATCAAATTCCCTACCACAATTGAATCCTCAATGTCTACTTATCATACAACTTCAGATTTCTGTACTTCATACATAGACTTATACGACCTCTCACATCTGAATAACTTTTGAGTAAAGAAGCAAAACAACTGATAGTGCAGAAACAAAAACAACCAAAGGATTCAACAGTGTAACTAAATGAGCTATAACATCACTAATTCACTTCAATTCCATTGTTAAACCTAATCATAAAGAAAGTGAAAACTAGAAAACAAAACTTACTCTTAAACCCAGAAATCAAGTCTCTATCAACAAATAAGTTTCCAGAATTAGGCTGATGATAATGGAGAGGCTTAAATAAAACAATAGCTCTTTCATCGTTAACAGGCTCAAGCTCAATTGCTTCCCTAGCCGTCTCTGGCATCGCCAAATCAATCTCATCTTCCTCCATAATCGGTGGCAAATCCACATCCTGAATCAATATATAACACACAATTTCATCATCATGATCACGAATTCAGAAATTGAATTTAAAAAACTATGAATATTTACCAGACGACGAATCTTTCTCGCTGGAGAAGAAAGTGAAAAATCTGAGAATTCTTCGTTTACTCTCTCAATATCTTTCCTCTTCATTGACAAGCGTTCGTTGTCTTCCATTGTTTTGTTTTCGACGGTAAGTGAAGGTTTTAGCAGAAATAATGGAGAAGAAAGTGAGAAGCACCAATGTATAGAGAGAGAAGAGGTTCTTTCTCAGTTTCTCCAGATGAATCGAGAAGGACGAAAGTATGTAAACTGTCACTTTCATGAAATTTCCGGGTTTTGTTTTGGTTAAGAGATTTCCGGTTTAGCCAAGCTAAATATTTCCATATTTTGTTTTTTCCTTTTCATGTTCTTATTTCTTTTACTAAATTTGTATTTATATTTGTTCAAAATAAAAATATATATATATAAATTTGTATTTATAAAATTAATCTGTTGTACTTGACAAAATAAAAAGCTGTTATTAATAAAAAATACGAAATTCTTTTTTTTTTTTGGTCATTTGATGTTTATTTATCAAACAAAAAAGGAAATACAAAACCAGCAATTATGGCTCCGAATGGAGAAAGCGGATCAGGCGGAGCGGATCAAGCGGATCAGGCAGAATAAAAGCGGATCAGGCGGAGCGGATCAAGCGGATCAGGCAGAATAAAAGCGGATCAAGCGGAACAAGTGCGGATCAAGCGGAACAAGTGCGGATCAAGCGGATCTAGCGGTTCAAAATATATGTTTGAATGGTGAAAGCGGATCAAATAATGCGGATCAAATATTTATATGGGAGAATTATTAAAATAGGCCAAAATTATAGTAAAATTATTAAAATAGGCCAACTCTTTTGAAATTAAATAATAGGGTTTTCTATAAAAAAATCCACCGAGAAAAAAATCGGGCAATTCTCTAAAATACCACTATTTTTGTTTTTTGGACAAAAATACCACCAAAATAAAATAATTTTTTTTTAATTTTTAAACTTTAAATTCTAAATTCTAAACACTAAACCCTACCCCAACCCTACCCCATAAATATTAAACCCTAAATTGCAAAATAATCAACCCAAACAAAAGATTTAAAATTACATACCTATGAACAAATAGTGGTATTTTTGGAAAGAAAACTTTTTAGTGGTATTGGAGGGCATTTCTCAAAAAAATCCAACTCATATCCCTTTTTTCTATTAAAATAAAGAACAACAAAAATAAAATAAAAAATAGGGAAATTGCTAAAAATAGACCAAAATTTTATCTCAAATGCAAATCTAGACCCCAAAATCTCGATTTCTTAAACATAACCACTAAGGGTAGTGAAATTACAGTTGACACCCCTACGACCAAACAAAAAACATAAGCCCAAATGACATATGTACCCCGCGAGAAGTCAGCAAGATATGTCTATCTCGTTGATTAAAACTTCTATCTTCAGCAGAATATGTATGCACATCAATGTATTTTCTAATCCAAAAATACTCTGTTGTTTCATCCTTTGTTGTTGCTCGGACCCTCCACGAGCACCCATTATTTTTGCACACAACAACAAGCTTTTTAGTATCTGATTTTGATACTCTCCAACCAAATTTATATTTTACTGAAAGCATCCATAATCTTTGCTTCAACTCATACTTGCTCTTAAAGTATTCACCTACTTTAATGTCTGTATTGTTAGACGATAGAATGTTGTTATCACCACCATTATCTTTATCATCATCACCAAGATCTCCATGATTTCTAATATCACCACTAGTAGCAATTAACCCATCAGCAATCTGAACATTACGGTTCTCACCACTCGTAGCAAATAACTCGTTGACGAGCGAAACTTGATTATTCTCTTCAGCTTTAGTTTTCACTGAAACGCAAAGTCGGACAGAGTTAGATTTGCAAATATCAATGTAATTTTTTACTTGCCGATCGCTTGTCAAAAACACAGGAGGCGTTTCAATTGGCATATTCCTTAGCAGTATCTCCGGTAGTACATAACTAAGTTGAATATTATGCACTGAGCTATTTAACTGATATTCTTCTTCAACTATCTGAACTAATCTGTCATATGACATATCATCCTCTAGAACGAGTAATTTGCTGCCTTTGGTTTGATCAGCCGTAAAGTGCCATATATTCTTCAACACCCAGTCACCCAAAACAGTAATTGTATGCGCCATGTTTCTGTGAAAATGTTTTTGAAAAAAAAAGGGTATATTAGTTTAAACATGAAAACTCTAGCAACAAAATCAATATAATAACTTTACGAAATTATTTTACGAAGTTTACTCTACGTAACAACTTTAGTTCTAACAACTTTTCAAGATAACTTTACCTGAATATTTTTCAAAACAACTATTCATAATGTAAAATATCTCGAAAAATATGGCAAACAACTCTGCAAAATAATTTATAAAAAAAACTTTATTTAAAAACCTTTGCAAATACTTTACCTAAAAACTTTTTTAAAACAACTTATAGTTGTCTAACCTAAATCTACGGAACAACTTTTTTTTTTTTTTTTTNCATTTTCAAATAACTTTACCAAACAACTTTGCAAAATAACATTTTCAAATAACTTTACTAAACAACTTCTTCTTTTTTTCTTTTTTTTTGATACAGAATCTACCGAACAATAACTTTACCAAACAAAAACTTCTTTAAACAACTATACATAAGTGGTCGAAACAAAAATTACCAAACAACTTTGCAAAATAACATTTTAAAATAACTTTACCAAACAACTTTGCAAAATAACATTTTCAAATAACTTTACTAAACAACTTTGCAAAATAACATTTTCAAATAACTTTACTAAACAACTTCTTCTTTTTTTCTTTTTTTTTGATACAGAATCTACCGAACAATAACTTTACCAAACAAAAACTTCTTTAAACAACTATACATAAGTGGTCGAAACAAAAATTACCAAACAACTTTGCAAAATAACATTTTAAAATAACTTTACCAAACAACTTTGCAAAATAACATTTTCAAATAACTTTACTAAACAACTTTGCAAAATAACATTTTCAAATAACTTTACTAAACAACTTCTTTTTTTTTTTTTTTTATAAGGAATCTACGGAACAATAACTTTACCAAACAAAAACTTCTTTAAAAAACTATACATACATGGTCGAAACAAAAATTACCAAACAACTTTGCAAAATAACATTTTAAAATAACTTTACCAAACAACTTTGCAAAATAACATTTTAAAATAACTTTACTAAACAAACCCATATATACGAAGATCCATATTATAACTTCGAAACATAAATTACCAAACAACTTTGCAAAATAACATTTTAAAATAACTTTACTAAACAAACCAATGTATAGTAAGATCTATATTATAACTGTGTGAAATTAAATTCACTAAACAACTCTATAAATAACTTACCTGACAATGTTTTATACACAACTTCGAAATGATTAATGAGATTAAACATAAACATGAGATTAATGAGTTAAGTTATTTATAATGGAATCTTATATCGAAATCTACAAATAAATTAACTTAACTATACATTAAGATTTAAATAACTTTACACATACCTTTTTGTTTGTTGAACTAGCAATCGTTATTTCTAGGGAGTTGAGTTTGATAAACTCATATATATAAGAACCTAAATATTAGAATAGATAAGTATGTCATGATTTTTAGGTTTTATCAAAATCAATTAAATTCATAATAATCTCACGTGGGTTAGTTATAATAGATCGTGGATTTAAAAAAATATATATATATATTATCGGATAAAAATAAAAGCAATTCTGTTATGTTGGTGTATATCTTTAATTCTAAAAGATACGGCGTACATTACTAATTTAAGTTTTTTGTTGGATTTTTTCTCTAATTCTTCCTATTTATATTGTAAAAAATAAAATTTGTAAATAAAATATTTTACATAATATAATACATATTAAAACAAAAACTTGTATTTATATAACATATTAATTTATATTTATGCAAATTAAAATTATTAAAAAATATTTAATGTATACATATTCAATTAAAAATGCTACAAATATATTTATTGTCATAAATACTAAAACATCAAACAGAAAAATACTTAAAATTCAACATAATAAAAAAAATTGATATCTAGTACTTTGATTTTCCATTAACATATTTGCAATTTTTTCTCTGATATTTGCCATAAGATTGCCATCAGCTATTTCTACAGATTCTGTATCCCCTGTATCAAACTCATAATTTGTGTTAGTAATCTTTGTCTCTCTCATTAATTCTGTTAATAATACAGTCTACTGAAATGTGTGAAAAATACATAACAATCCAATCCATTAAAAAGTTTAATAATAAAAAATTAAGAAAAGCGGACAAAATAAGCAAAACCTTGCAAATTACCAGCGTTTATACTGTAGATGGCAGACCACTACAATTCCTTCATAATTTTAGACCGCATGCTGTCCATCTACTTTTCTTTTATTTTAAACAAAAAAACTTTTAAATTTAATTGTACTTGTGAATGGTAACATTAAAGTGGACGAACCCATCTAACTGGTCATCCGCCTTTTATACGCTCTCCACTCAGGGGCCTTGAGTGGAGAGCGGATTAAAAGTGGTTCACCCATGAGACGGACCAAACCGCAAATCATTTGCCATTCACGTGTGTATGTAAAAAAAGTGGTTCTTCCATTTTTTTAAATATTTTGAACCACTACAGTATATGCAGGAGACTTTTATGAAGAAACATGTATGATCTGCCTACACAGTAAACCCACTACTTTTTTGCCATATTCTGCTATGTTTCGCCCACTTTTTCATTTTTTTCAATTTTATTAATAACTTTTTAATAATTTTAGAGGGATGTACGCAATTCAACACATACACTGTTGTGTATTATCAACACACATCTGAATACATACACTGTTGTGTATTATCAACACACATTTCAAAATACACAAACTGCATCAAACACACTTCCTTGTGTCTATATAATACGAAAACTAAAATCTCAACAAACTTCATACCCACATCTAGAATCATATCCTCTCTCTTTCGAAAACTTTGCTTTCTCTCTATATGTTCTTTGGTTAAAAAACTTTGCTTGCTCTATATTTTATTTGGTTGAAAACTTTGCTCTTTTTATATTTTCTTTTAATTGAATACTCTGATCTTCTCATTTGATCTTTCAATTAAAGGTACGAAACATTTTGTTTATAGCATATATTTACGTATCATGAATATTTTATTATAATCGCGTAGATAAAAATTAACTTAAAAAAAAAGAGAAACTATAGTCATATAGATATTTATAGTTATAATTCAAAGTATTTGTATAATATAATTAGAAATATTCATAAAAACTTTTTATATTCGCAAGTTTAATATATGAATTTTCATTAGTTATAATTCAAAGTATTTGTATACATAATATATTTTAGTAATATTCATTACAAGTGTTTATATTCATGATTTTAATTTATGAATTTATTATGATTTTTTTTATAATCTAGATGTAATTTAGACGTTCAATGAAATACGTAAAAAAGTTTTGTATATTTGTTATCGTTTATAAAGTACAAAATTTAATAAATTTCATATTCTCTATTTTTTACCAATTATAAGAAATTATAATAATTTGTTTTTAGTAAAATCAATAATTATAATAATATTAAAAATGTTCATAAATGACAGTTGTTAGAATCATACATGTTACATAATATGTTGATGCATACTAGTACTCATTTTTAGGTGTAAATAATAATTACTAATTTTTTTAAAAGTAAAATTATAATATATTTATATGTTTTAAATAAAAATATCATTGTACTGAAACATATATTAACATAACCAATGATTGTTTTTGTAGTAAACATAATAAAATATGTATTAACAAATTTTAAATATTGTAGATATGACGTCTAATCGCCGGCAAAGTACAAATAATTCGGTGGAACCTGATACAAATGTTCCTACGGAAACATCAGCACGGGTAAATATTTACTATTTCGTAAATTTTTTAGTTTTGTTAGAGTTTAATTGAAAAATATATTTAAGAATTTTTGAAATTTGTAGATCGGAGACAATTTCAAATGGACTCCTAGCCGAGAAAGAATATTTCTTGAGTTGTATGATAAAGCTATTGCAATGACTAATTACCGTTTAAAAGACCCTACACCCCTTGGTAAAGAGTTTGTGGTTGAAAAGTTTAATGAAAAGTTCAATCTCAATATCAACTATCGGTTTTTCAAAGAAAAACTTGATCAGTTGAAAAAAAAATATAAGAAGTATGTACGAAGTATGTACTTCTTAAGGATAATATTGGTATCACAGTTGATCCGGTAACACACCAGATAACTGCATCCGAGGATTGGTGGAAAAATCAAGAAGTAAGTACTCCTAATATTTTCACTAACTAAATCTATTTACTAAAACTACGTAAAATATAAATTTTCTAAAATTTCCTAAATTTAATTACAGGTATGTAAAATTGTACATGCATTTAAACGACAACCGCCACAACTCTGGGATGTGATGCAACGTTGTTTCCGATTATATGATGTCAAATCTAAATCTCAATATTCTGTCAACAAGCGAAGAGAAGAGATGATGAACGAAGACACAAATACTAACGATTCTCCTATGTACTCAGAAACATATGGTGGTGAAATATCATATACTCAAGTTCCAGAGACACAAGAAAACGAAGAGGTGTACCACGTTAATATTGACGATGAAATACGTTCTTCCAATGAGTTTGTCCATGAATATACACGTCATAGTTCTCCATCAGTTGATCCAATCCAAATCCCTGCTTCCGGAGTTCAACAGCGAGGACGTGGAAGACGTGGAAGTACTTCACAAAGATCTGCGGTAAACTCACGTGTCACTATTGGAAGTGGTTCACGAGGAAGTCGAAGAAAACAATCTTTTGAGACAACGTTAACAGATACAATGACTGGATTTAGAGAGTTTCAACGCCAAAGTTTACAACAACTACGCCCAAATTCATTTGACCAAAATGATTTTGACGAATGTGAAACGGCTGTGAAGATCTTTGAGGCAATGGAGCTTCCAAATGACACTAAATTTTATTGGGAATGCATTAGGGCATTTAAAGAAGATGAATTTTGGCGTAAGTATTTTATTGCAAGAGCTGACAAATCCTTTGAAGATAAGATACAATTTTTACAAGCTTTAACTGGATATACACGCGATGATGAACGCGTGGGTAAGCGATTAAGCTCGGGTCAGCCTTTTGGGAGTCCAAGTTAAGGTTGTTTCCACTACGGTAGTCCTTCTGCAGGTGGTAATAATTCATGGGGTCAAACTTTTGGTGGCCAGTGGGGTCCTACTTTTCAACAATGGGGAACGCCACCAAATGCTCAACAATGGGGTTCACCAACAAATGCTCCGCAATGGGGTACACCACCAAATGCGCAACAATGGAATTCACCATCAAATGCACCACGCTGGGGTTCACCATCAAATGCCCCGCGATGGAATTCTCCAACAAATGCTCCGCAATGGAGTTCACCATCAAATGCTCCGCAATGGGGAACAATACCAAGTGCTCAACAATGGGGTACATCACCTAATATGCCACAATGGGGAACACCTCCAAATGGTCCACAATGGGGTGCATCAGCAAATGGTAAAACTTGGAGTTATTCCCCAAATACGCAACAATGGGGTTCATCATCAAATGAGCAACAATGGGGCTCATCATCAAATGGTTTTCAGTGGGGTTCATCGCATAATTCTTCACAATGGGTCCCTCCAACAAATGTCCATCGTGGATTTGCACTGGAAACTGAAACTGAACAAACAAAAGAAACTCAACACAACGTTTCAGAAGAAACACCAAACGTTCAAAGGGGAGTATCACCTGTATTTGGGTTAACGAATTTTTCTTCAGCAGAGCCAAGATCGAAAACGCGTACACCTGGAGGATTATTCAACATTTGGGAAAGCAAACGAGGACCTAATTTAAATGAAACTCATCAAGGCGATTCAGGAGATGAAGAATAGTTTAATTTTGCATGTGTGGTATTCTGAACGATTGTCTTGTTTTTATTTAATGTCATTTTATTTATTAGTCTTCTAATTTTTTAATCTCTTATCTTTCAAATTTTAGGTGTTTCGTATATGCGAGTTGCGATCACGAGGGGTCCAATTTCTATGTTATGAAAAAAGAATTGAGTTATGGAATTTGGAAAATGAGCAATTTGAAGAGTTAATAATTCAACCAGCACTGAGTTACTACAATCGATATTTTCAAAGAGGACCTGTCCAAACAGACGGTGGTTTGGGTTGGATAAATATTTGGCATCGTCTACAAGAAGATGATGCTGCTTGTCTACAATTACTTCGAATGTCACTAAATACTTTCAACACATTGTGTGATAAGCTACAAACAAGTTATGGTTTAAGATCAACAATGAATGTAAGCATTGAAGAGAGTGTGGCAATGTTTTTACGGATATATGGCCATAATGAAGTTCAAAGAGATGTTGGATTGCGATTTGGACGAAATCAAGAGACAGTGAAGAGAAAGTTTTTTGAGGTTCTT
>OVBW01002457.1:0-11102 GCA_900406355.1 Erysimum pusillum
GATTACATACGCTTTCTCACACTCAAATCATCAACATGTCTTGTAGAAAATTGCAGACAACGCACTTGCCGTACTCACAGTTGCATTTATAATATGTCTCCTCGAAGCTAATCACCCAAAATAATTATTCTCTTCAACATAGTTGGTTCTTTTACTTTACAAATACCCTACTAATGGTTTGATATTTATTTTTTGGTTTTCCCAAAAAAAAAAAAAAAGGTCCCATTGGCAAAGTATATTATTCGGCGCAGCTCAACCAATAAGAGTACTTAACAAAAAACAAAAGTCTCTCGAAATATCTTAAATGTCTACAACGGCACTACTACAACAACTTATGAACGTCAAACGACTTCCAATATTACTACAATATTCATAAAAAAGGAAATTATACAGACACATCATATCTCTTTTCAAAATTCAGTTACTATTATTAATATACAAATCCAAATGAATGAAATCATACTATTATTTATCACAGGATAATGAGCTTATGTTCAAAACCAAAACAACTCACCAGTATCCAATACCCATTGCCGGGTATACAAAAGATAATAGCTGGAAAATAAGAAAACGCAGATTACAATCTTCGGTTCATAACGCATGTTCCATATGCATTTGAATCAGTTTTGGATGATCATAGACTAACTTGTAAAACGAAGTACCGAGAAAAAGAAGGAAAAATCAGATGTGAAAGGAATAATGAAAAAAATATCAGAAGATTGAAAAAAAAAAAAAGCCAAATAAAATGTATAACCATATCTACAATTTTATAACATCTATTTTAATTTTAATAATGAAAATGTGTATTGGAATATATCCAAATCAATAAAATAAAAATATTTTCAACATGCTGTTATCGATTTTTACTTATCTCTGTTTCCTAATCAATCTAACATTTTTTATAAAAGGATATCCTTAATATTATAAAAAAAAATTGAACATCTCTTGTATAAAAATAATTTCAAAATTTTAATTCGAAAAAAAGATGAAAAAAAATATATTAACCTATAGCTTTTATTGTTTTCACCTTTTCTTACTACTATCTTACATATATATATTATACAAAAAATCCAAATATAACATAAATGTACATTAAAACTAAACCTACAATATCACAAATTCACAATACATAACAAACAACAAATNTGTTTTCACCTTTTCTTACTACTATCTTACATATATATATTATACAAAAAATCCAAATATAACATAAATGTACATAAAACTAAACCTACAATATCACAAATTCACAATACATAACAAACAACAAATTAAACTTTAACATTACCAATAAAACTCACATTTATAAAATAAAATGTATATAAAAAAATCATGCGACATTGCACAAGTAAACTAGAAAAGCTCATTTGATTGTTAAATATTTAAGTAGAAATGTGATATTCCGAAGAAAAATTATTCATCCGATAACAATTAAATGGTAAGATAAAATGAATCTTTTTTGTTCGTTAAATAATGAAATATTTTGTTACTCTTATGATGAATACATATTTTTTGCATATACTGAATAAATTAATGCTATACAGTAATTGTCNCAAGCATTATTATTTCATTATTCAATTGAGTTTATATAGGAAATTATTATTTCATTATTATTTTATTATTTTGAACGGTTTTCAATTCCAAAATTTTCTCCACAAAATTAGCAATATAAATCAATTTCGAATTTAAAAACTTTTGACGTATTTAATTGATATTTTTGGGATGATCATTCATAATTTTATTATTTAAAAAAAGTGGATGTTTTTATACACAACTCATATTTAATTGATATTTTGTATACTGATTTGAAGATTTAAGGTTTTAAAAGTTATCTATCTTCTTAAGTTTTTGTTTTGAAATACCAATTACTATTTTTATGTTCATGTCTTAAAGAATTTTTTTTCTATCAAATTAGTTTAAATCATATTTTCAATAGGTGTCCAAAAAATCAAATAATACTTTAAACTTCAAAAAACATACTTAAACTAATCCTAAAAAGATAGTATCCTATGATTAAAATATTTTTTCAACAAAAATTTAAAATATTCTAGATATTTATAACTTGCTAAAACAAATTTAAGTACTTGCGGATCATGTTATTAAGCGGGTTGAAATTGAACGGGTTGAAATTTAGATAAATATAATTATATAGTTTTAAAAACAACTACTATTTACTAACCTAACATTTTAATATTTGAATCACACAATAAACTATCTACTAAATCACTTGATATCAAATAAATTATTATGCACAAATTTTCACAAAAATCAAGCATTCATTGCCCAACGGTGTACCGTGGGTCACTATCTAGTTAAATGGTAAGATAAAAATCATAAAATGAATTTTTTTTGTTCGTTAAATAATGAAATACTAGGTATTAACCCGCGGTACACCGCGGAACAAATATTAAATTTATAAATTATAAAATTCACGATTTGAAAGTTTGCTTGTAACGTAAATATAAAACTCTAATTGATCTATAAAATATATTAAACGAATGAAAGACATAATGACCCGTTGATCTTATGATACAAAAGCTTGTTTATATATTTTGATTTCAAATTTCAGTAACCCGCTGATCTTTATGATACAATGCAACTTTTCATATTTTTAAGTGATTATTTATTGTTTTTGATTGAATAGTTTTGTTTTTTACTTTTTTTTGTCAAAAGTTCTTTTATTTTTATTCAAAAATATTAAATATTCATTGAATTAGTGGTAAATCAAATATTAAAATTAAAATTTACTCTATTTTTTACTAATTAAGTAAATTATGTCCGTTTAAAAAAATTCAAATCACATCATATGTAAAAAAAGAAATCTAGATTTTATTTACTATATAGACTATGTATTGATTCAATTTTTTTTTTTTTTTAAAAATGATCATAAAAGGATGAAAGATAAGTTAGTGTAGTTGGTATGTAAGAAAAATTAAAGTTAATGTATTTAATATGTAAGAAAAATTTCGAAATTATTTAATAATAATTTTGGTAAGTTTATTTAATAAGAATATTGTGTTTGGTCATTGGTTTAAGACTAATAAATATAAGAATAGTAGTAGTAATAAGTGTTTGGCAAAAGAGATAGAGACAGTGAGCTCTCTAATGTCGCCACGTGTCAAGTGTGCTTCTCTATTAATATATAGGGGATTTTGTTACTCTTATGATAAATACATATTTTTTGCATATACTGAATAAATTAATGCTATACAGTAATTGTCTTGATTTGGTGGAATTCCTCCCGTGAACAAAATGTCTGACAAGAGAGAGACACAAAATCACAACTTGTAGTGTTCCACTTACCTTTAATACTCTTCTTGTATTTAAAATACGGATATATTCGATTCCAAATTTAAGTCACACAAGTGAAATTACGTCACCGACAAGAATGTTTTTCTCTGTTTCTAAGAGTTCAATGAATCTAATTTTTGTGCGATTATGTTGGTGAATTTCAAACTAAAATATACATAAGATAGGTTAATTTTTTTATTAATTGTTTTAAATTGAAAATCTATGAAATTTATTATTATACAAATATATTAATAAACTTATTTCATTATTTTAGAAATATTATTGGCCACTAATCTCAATCAAACAATGTGATCAAATCATCAAACCCACAAGGGTTTTAATCTTACATCTCTATCGATCGCAAGCTTTGTTACAGTCAGTCTCTAGAACATACCTTAAAATGAGAAACACTCAAGAACTTTTACGAATAACTACGAGTACTTTTTGACATGACTTTCCGAATATGACCATATTGATGCAAACCAAATGGTTCGATCAAGAAAACCAAATCTCAAACGCAATAACTGGACCAAATTTAAGAAGTTGGTCAAGAGGAAAGAAGAAACACCTTTCATGATTTCCTAAGTTTTAGGGAATTGATCTCCACCTTTCATGTGATTTATGACCGATCCTTGTGCTTCTTTGCTGTATTTAAAGACCTCAAGGTCATGATGATGATGAATTAGACTTGAAAATTGATAAAATCGGTTCCTTTTTTTTTGGTAAGCGATAAAATCGGTTCTTGTGTTACACATTTCTTAGCTTTTGAAGTCTTGTTAAAAAACATTAGTTGAAAGCTTATGGTTCCTCGATCGTAGTTATTTTATAGTAAATAGTAACTGATGACATGAGAGAGATTATTTCTGTCACGGACTACGTATCATATTAAGATAGTAACCGACCGATGTGAGAACTAATTAACAATATCTAAACCCAAATTAAATGGCAAACAGACACATCGTTTTCTTTGAATATTTCAATTCTTTAAAGACTTCCCATCGAATCTTTCGTAAAAAGTTGTCAAAATTATAGATATTTTGATTTGTCTTTATATATACGGATCACAAAACATGAATTAAAGTAGTGAACGGTCTATATTTAAACATATAGCAGTCTCTTCTCCACTTGCTTCAACTTCTCCAATGGCTCTTTCCTCTCTCAACTTCTCTTTTTTGCTCTTCCTCCTCTTCATAACTTCTGTTTTTTCGAGTTCTCTAAACCCTAATCAAACTACTGCCACAAGTTTCTGCAAGAACACACCATATCCAGATGCATGTTTCCACTCCTTAAAACTCTCCCTCTCTATTAACATAAGTCCCAACATTCTCTCTTTCCTTCTTCAAACCCTCAAAACAGCTCTTTCCGAGGCCGGAAAACTCACCGATCTCCTTTCCGGTGCCGGAATCTCCAACAACCTCGTGGAAGGCCAACGTGGTTCTCTTCAAGACTGCAAAGATCTTCACCACATAACTTCTTCCTTCTTGGAACGATCACTCTCCAAGATCCAAGACGGTGTTAACGATGCACAGAAGCTAGCCGACGCTAGAGCTTACTTGAGCGCCGCTCTAACCAACAAGATTACTTGCTTGGAAGGTCTTGAATCGGCCTCTGGTTCGCTAAAGCCAAAGCTCGTAACCTCCTTCACGACCACTTACAAACACGTAAGCAACTCTCTCTCTGCTCTTCCAAAACAGAGAAGAGCCAAGAATCCTAAAACCGGCGGCAAGACTAAGAACCGCCGGTTACTTGGGCTATTTCCCGACTGGATCTCTCAGAAAGATCGCCGGTTTTTACAAGATTCTGGTGACGGGTATGATAATGATGGTGAGTACGCCCCGAGTGAAATCCTCGTGGTGGCTACCGATGGATCAGGGAATTTTTCGACCATTAATGAGGCCATAAGCTTTGCTCCGAGTATGAGTAACGACAGGGTGCTGATATATGTAAGACAAGGCGAATATAACGAGAACATTGAGATTCCGAGCGACAAGACTAATATTGTTCTGATAGGAGATGGATCCGATGTTACGTTTATTACCGGCAACCGAAGCGTCGGAGATGGATGGACCACTTTCCGATCTGCTACTCTTGGTAATCATCTTTGACTTCTTTTTAACATTCTTTGGGGTATAGTATAGTCTACACTGTATAGATTTCGGACCATATAATTTTTGTTTTTTTTTGTTTGTCAACTTGGACCGCAGTTTTTTTTTTTTTTTTTCTCTAGGGACCGTAGATTTCAACATTTCTACGAAATTNTTTTTTTGTTTGTCAACTTGGACCGCAGTTTTTTTTTTTTTTTCTCTAGGGACCGTAGATTTCAACATTTCTACGAAATTAAAAAAAAAGGTACTTTTAAAATCTTATAATCGTGAAAAAAAAGATGTAAACGCTTTTAAAGTTGTTCATTCTATTTTAGCTTTTTTTTTGTTCCCTAATCATAAGCTAAAGATGTGATTAGTTAAGAGATTATAAATTTTGCATACTTGGAGCCTAATTTATGACGATCAAAATTTAAAGCCTGTCAAAACATCGGCAACTAAAGTTGTTGGTACTAAATCAAGATTAATGGTTTCCAAACTTGCTTGATCACAGCGGTTTCGGGGGAAGGATTTTTGGCGAGGGATATAATGATAACGAACACAGCCGGACCAGAGAAGCACCAAGCGGTTGCATTACGTGTGAACGCAGATTTTGTGGCCTTATACCGATGTGTGATTGATGGTTACCAGGACACACTTTACGCCCATTCATTTCGACAATTCTACCGCGAATGCGATATATATGGAACCATTGATTATATCTTTGGGAACGCGGCCGTGGTCTTCCAAGGTTGCAACATCGTTTCAAAGTTGCCTATGGCAGGACAATTCACTGTAGTTACGGCTCAGTCACGGGATAGTCCTGACGAAGACACCGGGATCTCGATGCAAAACTGCTCCATCCTTGCATCAGAGGATTTAGTTAACAGCTCAAATAAAATAAAGAGCTATTTGGGACGTCCATGGAGAGAATATTCAAGAACCGTTCTAATCGAATCTTATATTGATGAGTTTATTGACGGTTTGGGTTGGAGCAAATGGAACGGTGGTCAAGGAGTTGATACACTTTATTATGGCGAGTATAATAATAACGGGCCAGGTTCCGAAACGGGTAAACGGGTCAACTGGCCGGGTTATCATGTTATGGGCTATGAAGACGCTTTTAACTTCACGGCGACGGAGTTTATCACCGGTGATGGTTGGTTAAGCAGTACTTCGTTCCCTTATGATGATGGAATTTAACACTTTTGTTTTTTACTAGAACTGTATAGGGATCATCGTCTTCATACAATAATTATAAAAATGTTCTAAATAATCCTACGGTTTGAGTTATTTCTCAGAGTTGTGTATTAATTATATAAGGTGGCAAAATATGTATCTTTCTTGAAAAGTCTGAGCATGTCTTTCTTGGCTTTATTTGAGTTTCTACTTTTAAAAAGGAGAAACCCATGCGACCATGTCTTTTTGAAAGTTCCAACAATTTACATTAAAACATACATACTTGACAAGTTGTGTTCTGGCAGTAGCATATTTTATTTTTATGAAGACGGTGAACTTGCTGCTAAATCCAAATGCTAAAAATAAATAAATTGATAATGATTGCGATTTCGTTTTAATAATTTCTTTTTTCTTCATCATTAGTTGTATGCAAGTTTGAATCACCAATTTGTATATACGATAAGAACCAGCCTCATCTTGTTGGCATTCATTACAAAAATTGATTTAAAAAAGGTGGGNCTTGACAAGTTGTGTTCTGTCAGTAGCATATTTTATTTTTATGAAGACGGTGAACTTGCTGCTAAATCCAAATGCTAAAAATAAATAAATTGATAATGATTGCGATTTCGTTTTAATAATTTCTTTTTTCTTCATCATTAGTTGTATGCAAGTTTGAATCACCAATTTGTATATACGATAAGAACCAGCCTCATCTTGTTGGCATTCATTACAAAAATTGATTTAAAAAAGGTGGGATTATGTATATAGATTGATCCAAATATTATTTTTAGTTGGAGTAGCAAACTTACTTTTTTTTTTTGGTGAAGACTCAAGAGGATAGAAATATTTAAAAAAATTTAAAGCATATAGTATTTGTGTTGTGGTTGATTTTTAGAATGTACTGGATAGTTTAATTTGTGCATACCAAAAAACATTGTTTTTCATTTTTATATTTATCGGCCAATCCGGCCAGTCCTAGCTAAAGACTATCACACTGTCTAAACTCGGATTTGAAATGATTTCCGATTAATGGTACGAGGTAGTCGGATCAATATTGCCAGTTACAGGACAGTAAACTGGCTGAGCCGAAACCCAAACTCAAACTTCCCACATGTATGTAATTTTTGTTTTGAGAGAGGCTCGAACCTCGAGAGAGTGTCTAGCACATTACCATGNGTTGTGGTTGATTTTTAGAATGTACTGGATAGTTTAATTTGTGCATACCAAAAAACATTGTTTTTCATTTATATATTTATCGGCCAATCCGGCCAGTCCTAGCTAAAGACTATCACACTGTCTAAACTCGGATTTGAAATGATTTCCGATTAATGGTATGAGGTAGTCGGATCAATATTGCCAGTTACCGGACAGTAAACTGGCTGAGCCGAAACCCAAACTCAAACTTCCCACATGTATGTAATTTTTGTTTTGAGAGAGGCTCGAACCTCGAGAGAGTGTCTAGCACATTACCATGTCTTACCAACCACTTGACCACAACCATGTGAGGGAGAACGTTGTTGTTATTGGATAGATGATGGTGAGCGTAAGGTAGGCGATTTGACCGCTAGACAACCAACATAACCCAGTCCCATGGTCTGCTGATTAGTGTTAAGGGATGAATGAACGGAAGTTGGGTCGGAGCATCTAGTTAGCGTGGGCTAGAGCGACCGATGATTATTACCTCGCATGAGTTACTTTTTGGTATTTTGTACATGTATGAATAAGTTAGAGATATTAAGAATACCAATATTATAATACATTTGAAAAAAAAAAGGGATTAGGTCATCCTCATTCCCGTGACAAGTATTTTCAAATGGGATATGGGATGACATCCCAATAAAAAATGTTTGCGTCTAGTCATGATGAGTCTCTGCTATAGTGATCACGTGATTATAAATTTGTATCATTCTATCTTTGTTTGCATACATCTACCTAACACCATTGTTGTCGCATCTAATTGATTTTAAGGCCCTAAAAGGTTCAGAAAGAAACCCAAACAAAAATTTCAACTATCAATTGACTTCGTTATAAATTTTTGACCAATAACTCCATTGTGGAATCTAGCAATAAATGGTTCGAATGATGAATGCCAAATTTAGAAAGCCTGAAAAATTGACATTACCCCACAAAACTCTCCTGTCCATAGCAGATTTGTTCGTTTGTAGAAATTGCAACAAGACAGTAACAAATAAAACTGAAACCAAGGAATGAAGACAGGGGAGAGAAGACAAGAAAGAGCCAAAAATAAAACGTAAAAAGGATTGAGATTTTTCCTTTTAACCTCTCTGCCTTGGCCGCCTTCTAAGGCAGAGGAGGAGATTCATTTCTTTCTCTCCCCAAGCAAAAACCATACAAAAATCTCAGAAAAAATTATAGTAATTTATTCGATATGGCGTTTCAGGATTTCGACAAGATCCAAGAACGTGTAAACGCCAATAGGAAACGTAAATTCAGGAAGAGGATTATCGTTGGAACGGTCTCTTTGATTGTGGTTGTTGCTGCTATTGTTGGAGGAGCTTTTGCTTATGTTGCTTATGAGAAAAGAAATGAACAACAACAAGCGAAGAACCACAACAAAACCGGTACTGGCAACAACGTCAAGGATAGCGAGAAGAAGAGCCCGAGCCCACCAAGCCCGAGCCCACCAAGCCCGAGCCAAAAAGCACCTGTTTCCGCAGCGCAAGCAGTGAAACCTGTTCAGGCTGATAAGATCTTCGAAACTCTCTGCAGTTCAACGCTTTACAAGCAAACTTGCGAGAAAACGCTCAAGAACAAAACAGAGAAGGGTTTTGCTTTGGCCAATCCGACAACCTTTTTGAAGTCTGCCATTGAAGCTGTTAATGAAGATCTTGACCAAGTTTTAGAAAAGGTCTTGAGCCTCAAGACTGAGAACCAAGATGATAAAGATGCGATTGCGCAATGTAAGTTACTTGTGGAAGACGCAAAGGAGGAGATCACCGCATCGCTAAACAAGATCAACAGTACCGAAGTCAACGGCTTCGCGAAAATAGTTCCCGACTTGGACAGTTGGCTAAGCGCAGTCATGTCTTATCAGGAGACATGCCTCGACGGGTTTGAGGAAGGGAACCTAAAATCTGAAGTAAAGAACAGCGTCAATTCTTCTCAGGTTTTGACAAGCAATTCCCTCGCGATGATCAAGTCCTTTGACGCGAATCTCTCTCCGGTTACAAAGGTCGCAACACGACATCTTCTTGATGAAATCCCGTCTTGGGTAAGCAATGAGGATAGAAGAATGTTAAGGGCTGTTGATGTAAAGGCTTTGAAGCCTAACGCCACGGTGGCTAAAGATGGCAGTGGAAATTTCACAACCATTAATGATGCTCTGAATGCAATGCCTGAGAAATATGAGGGAAGGTACGTATAGCAAAGCATTTCATAACGTTATAGTTACGTCAAGTTGTCTTGGTCTAGGTTTAGGTTTAGGTTTACGTTTTGAAACTATGTTTAGTTTTATTTTTTGTAATTCAAATCCGTAGGTACATTATCTACGTCAAACAAGGCATTTATGACGAATCTGTGACTGTTGATAAGAAGAAGGCGAATCTTACTATGGTCGGAGATGGCTCACAGAAGACGATTGTGACCGGAAACAAAAGCCACGCAAAGAAGATCCGCACTTTTCTCACAGCAACATTCGGTAAAACACTATAACTCTTTTAAATGGAAATTTCGTATTGATCCAATAAGTTGAGACAAAATCTAGTATATAAGAGACAATGACCTATATATCTTGAAATCTATTATAAGCATCATCCTATAAATCTTGAAATCTATGACGTCAATGTGAATCAAAACTACATTCTTTTCTAAAATGTTTGGTTTCCTTAATAGTTGCACAGGGAGAAGGGTTCATGGCACAGTCAATGGGGTTCCGGAACACAGCTGGCCCAGAGGGACATCAAGCGGTCGCAATCCGTGTCCAATCGGATAGATCAATTTTCCTCAACTGCCGTTTTGAAGGTTACCAAGATACATTGTATGCCTACACGCACCGCCAGTACTATAGAAGCTGTGTGATAGTAGGAACAATCGACTTCATATTCGGAGACGCGGCAGCAATCTTCCAGAACTGTAACATCTTCATCAGAAAGGGCTTACCAGGACAAAAGAACACGGTGACCGCTCAAGGGCGTGTGGATAAGTTCCAGACGACCGGTTTTGTGGTTCACAATTGCAAAATCACTGCAAATGAAGATCTTAAGCCTGTAAAGGCAGAGTACAAGAGTTATCTTGGGCGACCGTGGAAGAACTACTCACGAACGATCGTAATGGAATCTACAATCGAGGATGTGATTGACCCGGTTGGATGGTTGAGATGGCAAGAGACGGATTTCGCGATAGACACGCTGTACTACGCGGAATACAAGAACAAAGGACCAAGTGGAGATACAACTTCAAGGGTTACATGGCCTGGATTTAAGGTCATAAACAAGGAGGAAGCTTTAAACTATACTGTTGGGCCCTTCTTACAAGGAGATTGGATCAGTGCCTCAGGTTCTCCCGTTAAGTTGGGTCTCTATGAAGCTTGAT
>OVBW01002458.1:0-11899 GCA_900406355.1 Erysimum pusillum
CATACGATCAAGCTCGGACCTCACGAGCCTACTCGTCTCATACTCCTCAAACGCTAGCTCCGGGTTCTCATGGATCGTCCTCCTCACGCGTTTAAGCCACGCCACGTTATCCGGCTCATAAGTCAACCTAAGAATCTCTTCAGAACAGGCTTGTGTCCAAACCCGACACTCATCTGACCCGACATGAGTAGGTAAACCCGATGATTGGTTCTTAGTCGGTGTCGGTCGTAGTAACATCCCAAAAGGGTTGTTGTTGGGATATTTCAGTTCAAGAGAAGGTAAGTTGGTGGCGATGGTAAGAGAGACAAAGATTATGGTTAAAGAGACATAGTGAAGATTAAGTTTTCGAAGATTGTCCATATCTTTTTTCAGAGAGACAGAGAGAGAGAGATAGAGAGATTCTTGTTCTTGTTTAAGAGAGAGAGAGAGATAAAGTTTGTTTTGGTTTTAAAAGGAACTTTGAGTGAAGAGAGAGAGACAATTGGGACATGTGGGCAATAAAGAGGTCAAGAGATAGAGAGAGAGTGAAATTAGTCACGTGGGTTAATTAGACGTCGAATCGTAACGGCTCGAGTGAACCCACCACTTTAGACGAAGAAATCGTCAGACTTGTTCATTCTTGACACGTCTCTTTAGATTTCATTTCATCCATTCTTTTTTTTTTATTCGGCCGGTGATTTTTTTTTTTTTTTGCACGTGCCTCTTAATTTTTTTTTTTCGTCGGCCGGTGATTTTTGTTTTTTTTTCGTCGTCTTGTGGTGATATTTTGTAAATATTTTTTTGTCTATATGTGAACAAAAAGATCTAGAACTGAACTAAATCAAATTGAACTGAAATTTCACTTTTCTAAGCTAATTTTATTATAAATCAAAAAGTATGAAATTTAATTGTAATATTCCGGTTTCATAAAATATGGTGGTGCATGCGGAAAGATTTAAAAAAATTGATTTGGTCATCTATGTCAATAACATCCACTTATCTTTTCGATCAAAATAAGAGAATTCCACAATTAAGTGTTAAACGTGTTTATGCTGGAGTAGTTTCAGGATAGGTGACATTCTGGGAAGTGATTGTCGGAACTGTGCGAGTGAGGACAAAACACAGAGAAAGATTATGTGGTGATTTGTAAGATCGGTAAACAAGTTTTTAAAGCCTCATGGACGTAACAAACTGGCTCTCGGAGAAAAGATGAGCCCCACGGACCGGGAGAAGACGTGAGACCCATTAAAAATGATGGTCGGGGCGTTACATTAATTTTATTTGAATTTTATGCAACCAAATTATCTTTAATTATAAGGAAAATATTAAAATAAAAATATATTTTCGTGTTATGATAAAATAATGTTGTTTTAAAATAATCACGAATAAAACAACGTCGTTTTAAAGCGTTCCAATTAAAATGGGTAAAAACACACTCAATTAGGAATTTTAATTGGATTTCTACTTAAGGTAGAATTTTGATGATCTTTAAAACTATAGAAAGTAAAAAAAAAAATTTAAGATTTTAAAGTTTTAAAATAATTTTTTTAATTATAAATAATAAATTTTGAGAATACTTTATCAATGTACTATACTTTTTATGATTGTACTTTGTGAAAGAAGATATATAGAATCAATAAATGAATAATTTAAAAGTGAGTTGCTTTTATCTTATTTGAAATACCACAAAACTTTTATTGAACTTATTATAAAATAGAATTAATGAATTGACTGTTTTTAATATGATGTTTTATTGAAATTCAAACTGAACCAAATTGAATCGAAACAAATTTTCATTCTATTTTGATAAATTGCGGCATAATAAATCAAATACTAAATTTTTTTGAACCAAACTGAATTACCAAACTCCCACGCCTACTTCATCTCTTTTATTTGTTTTTATGTATTTTATAAATATTAGAATTTTTTGTCAAAGATAAATATTAATATAATTTTGGGGTTTTTGGTTTAGTTTTTGTTTAAATATAAAATCGTTTATTAATAAAGGGAGAAGTATAATTATTATTTTTTTGGTCATCGGAGGAGTATAATTCTTTTAATAGACTATTCACGATGTTTTAATAGCTAGTTTCGACCGTATTCTAAAGGAATAGTTTGACTCTAACAAAATACTATTGTGAGTTTTCGTTGGGGACCATATTAAGTTGTAAAATAAAATCTCATACATAAATAAATAAAAATTAACAAACTTGGTTTTATCGATGGTACTATCTCGAAACCTTCTTTAGATTATAGAGATTATGGAGCCTGGTCTAGATGTAATGGCATTATGGCTACCTGGTTGATGAACTCTATATCGGAAAAGATTGGTCAGAGTTTACTTTTCATATAATGCTGAGGGAATTTAGGAGAATTTGTTGACTAGGTTTAAGCGGGATGATGCACCTAGAGTTTATGATATTGAACAACGACTTAGTAAGATAGAACAAGGTTTTATGAATGTTTCTACTTATTAAACCGAATTACTTACCTTATGGGAAGAACATAAAAACTATGTAGATCTTCCGGTTTGTACTTGTGGTAGACGTGAATGTGATGCTGCTGTTGAATGAGAAAGATTACAGCAGAGAAGTCGAGTGACTAAGTTCCTTATGGGATTGAATGAGAGTTATGAACAGACTAGGCGTCATATCTTAATGTTGAAACTTGTTCGTATGATTGAAGAGGCTTTCAATATTGTTACTCAAGATGAACGACAAAAGACTATTAGGCCAATCTCTAGAGTTGATACTGTAGCTTTTCAAGCTGCAGCTCCTGTGATGAATGATGCTGTGAATATGTATGTGGCAGCTTATAATACTAATAGGCCAGTTTAGAAGCCTATTTGTTCTAATTGTGGGGGAAAATTGGGCATACTGTTTCTTTATTAAATTTTATTAACAAACGGGTTAATAGTTTAACTAAAACTATAAAAAGTTTTAAAAGTTGAGGTAAACTGTTTATCTGAAAAAACCCATCATACTTATTTACAGATAAATTAAGATCAATGTCGACTTGTAACTTATATCTTTTATCAATATTTTCAATTTTTATTGATAGAAGATTTAAAAATATTGAGACAAACTGTATATAAAAAAATGACCATCATACTTATTTATAATAAACTGAGCAGATCAATATCAACTTCATAGCTAATATAAATAATTCAACTTGGTAAAGGTGACTGTGGTTGCTTGTTTTGTCAAACTGCAAGCCAAATTACAAAAATGTGTTCGACATATAATACATCTTTACTTTTTAAAGATAATGATGATAAGAGGAAAAGTGTTTTTAGTCAAATGGTTAATGGTTTATTTCTTTTTTTTTTTGTGCAAACGGTTAAAGGTTTATTTCAAGCAGTTTTTCTGCGAGTGTTTGATTCTAAAAATTCGCCGTTACTCCGCATAGTGAGTATCAAATTATTTATCTTAAAAAAAGCGAAAAAATAACGATGATAAGACAATTGCATCTCGGTTTCATATATATAGAAAGATTTACAGAAAAAAGTTATATCTTTTGAAAAATAAGATTTGTTGAGGAGAGGAACGAAAAAGACAAACATTTATAGAGAAATCGTAGCCACTCAAGCTGTAATTCAAATTTTTGTCAAATTGGTAAGTTATCTTGTTTGGAGGACAAGTCAAAATTGTGATAAAAACACCTAATTCATTTGTTGTCGGCCTATTATTATTCACTCTGATTTCTTCACTAATTTTGAAAAAAGACAAAAAAGTGGAAATATCTAGTTTCCAACATTTATAATTCTAGATTTTTATTTACCTTGGCTGTTGTTATCAATGCCGACTTCATTTCTTCTTATTTTTTATTTTTTGGACAAAACTATGATGAATTTTCTCATAAGCTATCAATTATTCGTAGCAAGTGCTCATATTGGATTGTAATTGTCGTCGGCCAACCAATAAAATTTTCTCTAGAGAAGTTGAGACTGTGACTTGGCTCATTTGCTGAAATTACCTTGAAAAATAATAATGTTGAAGAACTCATAAAACTGTGGACGGTGCTGGATTTTTAGACGGTGGATATTTGGTTTGTGCAGAATATATGGTGGTAGATGAATGTTGGATAGTTTTGGATGGTGTTTTGTTTATTGATTTTCTATAAACATTATTGTGCTTTTTTTTGTTTGTAGTAGCCTAGACACAAGACGTTAAAAAAAATTTTGTTGAAAATATATATCTTTAGAACAATAAATTCTATTTTCATATCTCGTATTAATAAACATTCATTTATTAATTTTGTACAATATCTTTTGAACAATATATTGCAAAATAATATTTGGTTGTTTTTCATCAAATGTATCACCTTAAAAAAAAAATTATCACGTCTTTAGCAACAACACACACTTGAACATGGTCTGAAACTGGATTGGTGATCATCTCTTTGATGAGTATAATTGTTGCATCATCGAGTTTAACACTGACTCCAAAATACAGATGGAACTTGGGTCCTCCTCCAAGATCAGACACAAGGACGGTGATCTTATTAATCCTTTTGTATAGGGATGAAAGAAAAACATCAAACTGAATTCATCATTCTGTATTGTTTTTCTTTTCCCTAAAATAGGCTTTTTTTTTTTTTTTTAACCTTCAAATAGTTTCATTGATATTACAAAGTTAGTATACAAAACATTCAAAAATAATTACAAAAGGATATATATGTTCCAAAGAAGAATATACAATAAAAAAACAAAATTAACGATGCTTTGTGTAGATAAGTCTTACTCACTTGAATCATTAAATCTACTATTTTTTTTCTCCATTTATGATCTTTCTCTAATTGATCATTTCGTATTCATACCAAATTTTATTATAAACTAAATAACAAAAAAATTATCTTAAATTAAACGCATCAATTTTAAACTAAAAACCAAATTTCATATAACCGAATCAAATTGACCGAAAATTATTTAAATTTAATATTTTAACTACATAACTTTTAAAAATAATATATAATAGATGTTAGAATTTCACAATATGTTGACAAAAAGAAAAAAAAAATATTTCCTTATGATTTTTCAACTAAATGCGAACATGAACTGAAAATAATATCTTATTTAATTCAGACCTATTTTATAGCTTGATATACTAAATACCGAATTGATTCACCCGAACCGAACAACCAACTAACAACCCCATTTATATCTCTATTTTTAAAAATATATATTTATAAATATTATGATTTTAATTTTGAGTCTCTTAGCAAATAAGAAAGATTATAATATTCTTTTATAAATATATTATTGTTTGTCGAAAAAGGAAAGATTATAATATTCTATATATAGCAAGTTGTAATATTTTTGTCCGTATTCGGTATTCCAAAGGAATAGTTTGACTCTTAGAAAATATTATTGTTAGTTTTCGTTGGGGACCAATGGACGATAAATACAAGTAATAAAACAAAAAGAAATCATTATATAATACAATAGTTAATCTATATCTTTTAATTTATGTATTCACATTTTAATGACATATCTTTATTAATGAAACAGAAAAGTAATCATTATATCTTTTACATCTTATTGAATTTTTTTTTTTTGTGTGTCCTAACATGTTGTAGAGATTAAATAATATTTTTTTTTTTTACTACGTAGAGATAAAATAATATATATTGTTATTTTTGTGTTTTAATAATTTATCGTTTTTTTTACAAAGAAACACTTTAATGATCCTACTAAAATATACTAATTTAAAAAAGCTGAGACAAAATGTTAAGAGTTAATTTTTTATGATAAAAGAGAAGATGAAAACTAAGAAAATAACAATGATGGAACAATGTAACATGTTATAAAAACAAAACAATGATGTGACATATTGCTATCAAATATTACTTTTTAATTGTGTCTTTCATTTAACTGTTATATGGGAAGGGTGATTTTTCTCATAATATATTACATTGTTATGTAGACGTTTCATTTATCATATGGTGTTCTAATTTGTGGCATATATAACACCCCAACAAAACCTGATCGCCTAAGCTTAAGATCGTGAATTCTAACATCTATTATATAAATTAGATGTCCACATAAAAAATAACATAGTAAGAAAAAAAAATTAAATGAAGGCAAAACCGTCCACATACTTTATGTCATATCATTGTTAATCTCCATCTTTTGTTTTTCCTGTGGAATGCAAATACTCAAAAATTGATCAGGATAAAGACCTATCATACTTATTTATAACAAAGTACAAAGATCAATGTTGACTTTGTAACTTATATCACCATTTCCCCTTTTCTATTATGCTGATTGGTAAAGAAGAACCATTCTTAGGTGGGCCAGTAGTAGGAAGAATTTCGGATTGAGGATGAAATTCTCAATAATCCCGGCTTTGAATCCCCACGGCTGCAAACACCTTAAGTGGTCACCGCAGATAATTTAAAATCGGGCTATGCGGCCTCCAGGAACTACTCTTGCCGCCTTCGGGACGCACGCAGTGGGCTAGTCTGGGCCCATTGGGCCCATTGGGCTTGGGATATCTGGGTTATCAAAAAAAAAAAAAAAAAAAAAAAAAAAGTGGTTTGNCTGATTGGACACGTGTACCTCCATCGACCTTCTATTTGAACCTGATTAGAACCCGATAGGAACATGTGACGAATACATGATCATGGAACACATCCATGATACTTGCCATCTTTTTCAAGTGCATGAAAATAATGATTTATCAGAGGAAGCTAACTAGCCTAACTTTGTGGGTAATAGATACAACCTCAATTGAAAAAATCACTCATTTCTATAGCATAAATGAAAAAAGAAAATGTGTTTAGAACATGAAAACCTCATGGATAGATCTACCAAAAGCTATTTTATAAAGATTAATACTTGAAGATCAATTTCATCACATGGGAAGGCATATCATTTCAATAACAAATGCAACAAATTTCATAAATATAACCATCAAGCAACCAATTTTCCCCTCTCACAAACGACAAGAAACTGAATAAATGGATCTGATCTGATTTGAACTGTACCAAAATATTATTTCCAAAAACTTAACCATCTTAATTATGGATTAATTTTATTTTAAAACTGATCAACCGAATCTGAAATCTAAATCGAATTGAAAAACCAAACCACCACTATGAGATTTCTACTCTTTAGTGTTCGCTGTTTTTTATCATCTCCTATCATCGCAAATCCCCCAATCCATGCGCAATATGTTGTGACATGCATGCTAGGCACCTAAAAGATGATTAGATACTAAAAGTATAATGTTACTACAAACCGTAAAAACCGTAAAAACCAATTACGAGAAAATATCTTCCTTTTTTTTTTTTCCAAAAAATATACTCTTTTAGTCTTTTAGTATCTCAAATAAGTTAAAAGTGGGTCCATAAAAATAGTTTACCACAAATGGAAAAGCTATTTATCTTTTTTTTTTCTTCTGAAAATTAAATTTGCAGATAATAAAAGCTACTTATCTTACCAAAACCATTTAGGTCTATCAACGCTATGAGGCTTGAAGACTGTTTTGGGTAGGGTTGCTCCTGCCAACAAAGATGAGGATTCGAGTTTTTTGGAATTGTGGCAATCACGCAAATATCCGCACTTCGCGGTTTGGAATTGGTGTTTTTTTCGAAACTCTGTTTGGTTATTTTCACTTGTGATTTCCTTGTCGTTTTTGTTGTTTTGTAGTCTAATTGTAGATTTTAGTATTTCTGTCATCTTTGTTTCCTCTGTAATTATTGTCAAAAATTTGAAAATTGTATAAATTCTTAACCTTTTATCAAAAAAAACAAAAACACGCAGCATGCTCGAAGTTAAGACTCTTCTATGCTCCTATAATATGCGTTAAGCATCTTTTTGATACCTACCATCCATCCAAAGTTGATTCGCAGCCAATTCGTTCTAGCTAGGACTCTTTTGAGTGCCAGTATTTATGCTTCCAAACATCAAAAGTCATTCCACCATATATCCACATACTATACTATGCTATATATATGACGAGGTGTCTTCCCTCCGCCATTTTAAAAGTAGCGTTCTAAGGTAAATTCCGTTCAACCACATGGTTTAAATATTATGAGGATATTTTGTTGATTTGTAAAATGTTATTGTACTACTTAATTAGGGTAAACGTTACTTTTATATAAGTGTATGTATCATAGTATTTACCATTATAAGAGTAAATAACACCTTCTTCCAATTCATAAACTATCATCAACCTTAATACTTTAGAAGCCATAACACAAGTAATAGAGAAATAGGAAAATATATTTTTTATATTTTTTTACTAACTCTTTTTGATTCACTCAATCCAAATAAACTCAGTTTAACCAGAAATTAACAATGCCAAACATCGTTTTCTATACTATTAAATCAACATAAGAGATGCATAATTTGAAATCTTTCGTTCACTAATTTTATTAAACGATTATGAAAAAAATCTACCGAAGAGATTACAACCAATGGGTGACATAAACACATTCAGGGTTAGACAAAACTAACTTCCTATATAGAGAGGGTATGAAATGCAAAATCGAGTAAGAAAAAATCTATGAACTATTAAGTTTTAACAACTGAAAATGTTTATATGGAAGATAACGAAAATATAACTTCTGGTGGGAGAAGTCTCATAACTCGAAACACAACGACACACATGAAATTTACATACTTTAGGAAGCCAAGAGTCGATTGATTAACTTCCCAAATACCATGATTTATAATAGGGTTATGCATGCTCTTAAAAAAACATGGTTTGTTTTCCTTCGGTAGGTATCAAAATTGGGCAAAAAATATCTTTGGATTTGTTTGGACCATATGAACTTTCAATATATTCATATTTTCAAAATAATTAAAATTTGTTGTTAAAAAAAAAAAAATATATATATATATATATATATACCGACAGTTAAATGAATAATACACCAACAGTCACGGGCAACGATTGCAAAATAAATAACACTTTTTGTTTCTGATCGTTGGCAAACAAACAGAGCGATTCTGTACTATTGAGACCATCAACATAATCCATGCGAATGACATCTAACACAGAAATCGGACAAACTTAACCACATAAGTTGCTGAAAGGGTCTTCATCACCCAAAATTGAAAAAAGAATCTATATATATAAAGTTAACTTTTCTCTCTTCTCATTCCGCCACCTCATCATCCACATCATCATTTTATTATTTAATTTTAAAAATTTATTTATACCATTTCATCATTTAATATAAAGATTTATACATATATAAACAAGTTTTACAAAAAGGAATATGAAAGGTTTTCCCACAAAAAAAAAGGAAATATGAAAGGTTTTTTACTTATATTTTATATTATAAAACTAAAAAATATAATTGATTAAAAAATAATGAACTTTACTAATTTTCTCTGTCTGAGAACAGAACAAAAACAAAAAAATTCAAGAATATAAAATCTATCTAATTTATGCCTCACAAAGTTTCCAAACATAAATGAAATAAATTGGGACGAGTGAATTCTCATTTTAAAAACACATATGAAAAAATAACAACAAAAACAATATTTCTTTAAAAATGATGTAATTAAAAGAAAAACATAACTAAATGAAATGAACTAAATATAAAGTAAATTATACTAATATGTTAAAATTTAAAATTATTTCATATGAAAATACGGAAAATATATAAAATGAAAAATCTAAAATGTATAGAAATGGTCATATCGAGACATCATGTACGTCAATTCCAATTAAAAAAACTTAAAACAAAAAAATGAACTATAACAATATATAAAGAGATAATGTAAGAAACTAAAATATACACATAGTAAAACTCCGGCGCGTAGCGCGGTAAAGCGACTAGTTATTTAAAAAAATCAAGATAAAGAAAGGAAAATCCATAGGAAAAATTAACTGTCCAAAAGAAGGAAAAAAACAGAAAACAAAATCAAATAAGTAATCACAAAAAAATCATAGCCGTCAAGAGAGAAAAAAGAGAGATTTTTTGGTGTAGATCCAGGCTGATGATCGGAGGCTTTTATAGTTCCGGCATCAGCCTGGATGGTTTTTTTTTTCTTTCATTTATTTGGTTTTATCCAAATTCTATTATATTTGAATAAGTTTTTTTTATTGTTTTTTGTGATTTTTTTTTCAATGGGTTTGGAAAGGCAAAAATTATGGTTCATTTGAACAATTTCGAAGAGGTAGTTGACAGACTTTACAGCGGATGGTGGCAATGGCTTTTCCTAGCTTCAACCGATGATGGTCACTTATTCAGCGTTGGTGGGTTTTCGTCGCAAACCATGGTAGTTCTGTAAGGCGGCCTGAAATACATATTTCTAATTACTCGACTATTTGATACGGTAATCTCTGTGACCCCTTTACTAGCAGGAGCCAATATAAAGAGTTGTTTCGTCTCGGTGACTCCTACTGGAGCATTAAAAAGAGAAAAATAGTCGTGATCAATTAATTTTCTCTTTTCTCTTTTAACTCAGTGTTACAAAAACAAAAACAAAATATAGCGTCGGCACCAAAAAAAACGCCAGACACTGGGAAAAAACAAATAGATAGAAAATTAAACCAAACTACACGTGATAAATGACCGCACAACGATAAAGTAAAAATCCTAAATTTTTGGGAGAATATTTCTCTCTAATTTATTTGTTTTTGTTTCTTTATTTATGTTTATCATTTCAAATACTATTGAAAAAGTTAAAACATTCTGTTACTAATTTTGAAAATTGCAAAAAACATATTGGTTAATTTCCCAAAAGAAAAAAAAATCAAAATTTATATCAATACTAGAAACCAGTAGAACAACAACAAAAGGCAAAATAAAAAACTTTCTTTATTCCTTTTCTTACCTCTACTAGAAACCACTAGAACAAGAACCAGGACATCAACATTTACATTAAAACTATATTATATCATGTCCTTAGCCAAAGTCTAAACATAATACGAAATACCAAACCCTTAAACAAAGATTACGAAAGAGATAAAAGAAAGAAAAAAAAAATGTTCTTCTTCTTCGTTGGTGGATTAGGGCAACAAGTAAGGCAAGTGCTTAAATCCGGCGCCGGAACATGCATCAGATGTGGCTCTGAAGCTGATCTGGTCGATTACGACAAAGTCTTGAAGCTCTTCTTCATTCCTGTCTGGAGATGGCCTGGGAAAGATTCTCTACTTCATTGTGAAGATTGTGATCTGTTTTTCCCTCAGTCTTTGTCGTCACCGCCGGTTTCTTTAGCTACGTGTCGGTTCTGTGATCGTGTTGTGGAGCCTGAGTTCCGTTTTTGTCCCTTTTGTGGCTCTTCTCTGTGAGTTTTGGTTTGTCCGAAAAAAGTTGTACTTATATCTCCAAATCTTATCTTACTCAAGATGTCTCTATAAGTTGTGTTCTGTCTTTTTAAATAATAATCATTATAATTTATGTCACAATTTGTCTTTCTTTTTTGGTCTAAAATAAAAAAAAGTGTAGAGGTGTTATATACTTGTATATTATGCTTAAATTGTTCCAAATATGCAAAAACCAGACAGAACAAAGCAAAATAGGATAGGAAAAAATGTCAAAAAAATGCCGAACCTACCGATCCATTGTAACCAACTTAGGTTGATTTTTCAATTTAACCATAAAATTTTGTAAGTTTATTGATTTTGTCAAATTAGTCACATTAAGTCTGTCTAATGGAAAAGTTAACGATTTCATCAACCAATTAACAGCGGGAAAAGTCAGTGTTTTATTTCATCGATTTTTTTTCAACGAAGTCGATAAGTTGAAACTTTTGTTGACATATATTTCTAATAAAACATGTTCGTTTGGTTTCCGTAGTTTGTTTTGCAGTCACTGCTGGGACCAATACCAATAGAGATTAGAGACACTATTGATTATATCGTTTGATGATTGTTGCTACTAGTTGTGCGACTTTCAAACGAACAATATTTAGTCATGATTGTGAAACGAACAGTCCTCTAAATACCAATTGAATTCT
>OVBW01002459.1:0-11899 GCA_900406355.1 Erysimum pusillum
CAGAAGAAGATGAAACATGAACTTGAGGAGAAACAGAGGATGGAGGAGGACTTGTTGCTTGTATCCATTCTTGAACTTCAGCCTGTGCACAGATAACTAATCTAGAGGGAGAAATACGAATCTGATTGAAAATCAAATCATTACGTGATTTCCAGAGTCGCCACATTAACCAAAAAGGTAGAATCTTCTGTGAATTGGGAGTCGAGGAGGCATGTTGGTAATTCAAAATGGTAGCAACGTTGACCTCACAATCATCAGAGGGTTGAAAAATAAACGGAAAATGCAGATTAGCTAACCTCCACGCCAAAATTGCAAAAGGACAGGTGAAGAAAATATGGTTGATTGTTTCATCCTCAAGACCACATGCTGGACAAATCGGATCAATATTTACACCACGAGTATTCAACCTAGTTGCCGTGGCTAGAGCTCCAGAGAGAAGACGCCAGAGAAAATGTCTAATTTTTGGCATAATCCGGAGTTTCCAAATCTGATTTTTGAGAGCAATGTTGCCATGTGGTGGAAGAGGAGGAGGCTGTTGTTGAGTGGGATCATGAGTGATCAACCAATAACCAGATCTAACAGAATATTCGCCTGATTTATTGTAATGCCAAACTAATTTATCAGGAGAGGGAAGACATGAAAGATGAATTCGATGTAACTCTGGCTGATCTTCAGCCATAACCAAATTTTGAATACTGGGACCGTTCCAATGTCTGATGGAACCAGAGGTAAGAATCAAATCCGAGATACACAAAGGTACAGATGGTTCAACAGACCTAACTGGACGGGGAGGGTGAGAAGGGATCACATTGTCTTTATTTAGACGAATAGAAAGCCCATCTCCAATAAGCAAACGAGAACCTTTTTTAATAACATCCAAACCAGCTAAGATAGAGGCCCAACCATATGATTGGCGACGTCGAGGGGTGACTTCTAGCAAAGAAGTATCCGGGAAGTAGCGTGCTTTCATGATTTTGGAAAATAGAGAATCAGGATAACGAAGTAGACGCCATGCTTGCTTGGCAAGTAAAGCATCATTGAACTTCGCTAAATCCTTAAAACCCAAACCACCTTCTTTTTTTGATAATTGCAAACGTTTCCAAGCTATCCAGGGGATACCTCGACCTGATGCAGATTTCTCCCACCAAAATCGCATAAGTAGAGATTCAATTTCAGAGATGACCCCAAGAGGGAGTTTAAAACAAGACATGGAATAGACTGGCATTGCTAGAGCCACTGATTTGAGCAAAACTTCCTTTCCCGCAGGAGACAAAAATTTAGCACTCCAATTAGAAGTTCGGGCCTGAACGCGTTGAATGATGTAGTCAAACATTTCCTTCTTTTTTCGTCCAAACTGTTCCGGCAGACCAAGATATTTGCCTCCACCACCATGCTTTGAGATATCAAGAATTCGTTTGAGCCGTGTTTGAAGATTTCCTGGGATACGAGAGCCAAATGTAATCATAGATTTAGAAGTATTGATCATTTGACCAGAATAATACTCGTAAACCTCAAAAGCCTCTTTCAAAGCACGACAGTTGCGATTGTTTGCTTGAATGAAGAAAAGGGAATCATCCGCAAACTGAAGATGGGTAATAGCAGGCACACCATTGCCTATACGGACACCACGAAGATCGCCAGAAGAAACTTTCGAATTGATGAGGTGACTTAATAAATCAGCACACAGAATGAATAAATATGGTGACAAAGGATCTCCTTGACGGATGCCACGCTCTGGAACTATCTTGCCATATGGGGAACCATTGATAAGCACTGAATAATTCACCGTACTAACTGTTGCCATAATCCAGCTAATCCATAAATCGGAGAATCCAAACAGCCGTAATGTAGTTTCAATGAAGTTCCATTCAAGACGATCATAAGCTTTGCTTACATCTGTTTTAACAGCCATGTAAGTTTGAGATACACGTTTCCGAGATTGCAACGAATACATGATTTCATGGGCAATCATCACATTATCCGTGATCAACCGACCCGGGATAAAAGCGGCTTGAGCTTCAGAGACGATACAGTCTATAAAGATGATTGAACTGTTACAGAATGACATCAACAAGGTAATTTCGTACTATAAGTGTATAACCAACCAATCTTTTCAA
This sequence comes from Erysimum pusillum, assembly GCA_900406355.1. Taxonomy (NCBI): domain Eukaryota; kingdom Viridiplantae; phylum Streptophyta; class Magnoliopsida; order Brassicales; family Brassicaceae; genus Erysimum; species Erysimum pusillum. The sequence continues at coordinate 2,118 of OVBW01002459.1, forward strand.
CTGTAGAAATAATTTTCTTTCTTAAGTCTAATAATTAATTTATGGAGTCTCACATTCTTAAATACCAATTCACTTGCCTAATTATATAATTTTAATTAGCGAAAGATAGACAAAATTTACTTATGGAAACGTGGGTGACGTTATCACCATTGTTATGACCATGTGAGATGTATCAAATCTTAAAGTCGGCTTCATGTGCTTAAGTCATAATCATGCAAATGCTTACGACTCTTTCGATTAATTAATTATTTATGATTTGATACCATATCTCCCAATTTGTTTCTCTCAAAGACCCATATCTCGTGCGTGATGTTACTATTAATAAATATATGCTTTGAGAAAGATGATCTATATTTGTGAATCAGCCACAAGTGTTTATCAAAAAATGTTTTGAATCTAAAACGATTATGTTTGTGATTGGTAACATATGTTACCATTATTCAAAAGAAAAAAAAGGAAACAAGTGTAACCAATTTTTTTTATTGAGTTACAAACTTAACTCATATTTACTCTAAAATATTATCAATCATAATTTATTTAAAAAAAAAAATTAATTTGGATTTGGTTTGTTGAGTTATGATTGATTTAGTTTTGAGTTATCTCTTTTGTATAATTTCAAAACCAAAACTCAGCTCAAAAACATAAAAAAAATCTTATGTGTTAAAATGTGTTAAGTTAATATTTATTAATTTATACTAAGACAATGTTGTATATGTTACATAGACAAAAAATAATATACCAAAACAAACAAATTTTTCTGATTTTTTTTTCATTTACCCAAAAACCTTAGAAAAATAAAAAAAATATATATACGAAATTAGATCTCTCCACCAATTCACTATGTGCAGCATCATGAAACATGTCCACAACATTATATTGTCTTTTTACTCCTATACGTTAGTAATTCCCCACTTTCTAGAAGAGTTTCCAATACATCTATGAATATTGAAAACAATCAAAAATATGTGTTCCTCTGTTATTCTCACTATACCCTGCCCCGATGTTATTTAAATTCCTGTTTCTTTTCATCTTATAGATACATCATATTATACAAAAGCGCAAGATTATTTGCATAATATTTGAACGAATTCAAATATCCTTGAACTTGGTCGACTCTTCCTAAACATCGTTAAAATGTACTTATCAATCTACAAATTTAAATATAAACTAAGACATGAGCACGTCGTCACTCGTCAAACGGATAAATAATGGGCCAACGTTCACATCATTCTATATCACTAGCATGCTACCATATATTATGACAATGGAAAGGGAAGTTAGGTTAATTTGTTCCAACATTTCGTTTTGGCCAAACAAGATCAAGACAATAGTCCACATCTTCCTCTGGAATAGCACCTCCATCGTCAGTGGTCATTTTTGGTTTCTGGCTTATACTAACATTTTATTTTCATTTCTTTTTTTTTTTTAATATTTAAGAAATTTAAGATATTAATTCAGAAAATTTTCTAAATTTATAGTCATGAGGTATATATTCTGCAGCGATTAAAGTTGTACATCATATAAATAAACATATGGTCTTGACTCTTGACCAAGCACGCGATAACCATTAAGTTATCATCACATTTTTTTTGTATAATTATTAAAATTTCTATAAAATGAAAATTTTCATTATAAAAATAATTATATAGATAGATAATTTTTTCTTATCCGTTGTGATGCAAAAATTATAACTTTTTCAAATGGGTGTATTAAGATAATTGGCTGTCGTTTTAGATAATTAGCTTTTGTTAATAAGTCTATGACCGACTAGAAAAAGATGCATGATCTTGAATATAGCAGTTTAGAGAATAAGAGACAAAAAATCCGATGGTATTAAATTATAAATAGAGACGTAAACATACAAGTTATGTAATCAAAATCCACGTGCTCGGTTGCTCTTTAAATTGGCCGTAATCTGCGGGGCCGTTTTGTAGGACAAGAAAATATTAAATACTCCTTAAATTGTCGCTTGACCAAAAAAAAAAAATATAAAAAAATAATACTCCTTAAATTGTCGTTTTTATTTAATATCGTACTTAGTAAATACTAATTTTTAGTATCTGTTTTGGGTTGCTAAACCAATTCCAAACTAAATACTCCCTCCGATCTGATATAATAGTCGTTCTAGGAGTGATCTTTTTTTCCTTATTAAGTGTCGTTGTCTTTGGAAATAGTAGTAATAATACTAACTAAATTACGAACATAACCTTAATTAAAAAAAGAAAACAAAACATGAGATTGTAAATTAGTCTTAATGATGAGGTTAAAACAGTCAAATGGTTCACTTTCTTAATCTACTCAAAAACTCCTAGAACGACAATTAAATTAGATCAGAGGGAGTATTAAATAGGGTTCTATTTCCCCCACTCACATTTAAATCTTGTTTTGTTAATCAGAGCCAATGCAATTTGTTAGTATTAGATTCATCCTGTTTTGTTGACTAATTTAACTTTCATCAAGGTATTCTTTAATCTCGTTACCTAGCTATAACTAAATAACTTGTGAAGGTGAGTGTTCACCAGTCCACCTGGTTACTTTTGTGACCAACTTAAAACCTGCCTGACCCAGATATAGTAAGGCCCAATTTGTATATACCGGCTTTTAGTTTGTCATTTGACCAATCCGGTTTACGTGAAACTATTCTAAACCAATAGATTTTTAGAATGCCTCAAACTTGAAAGGTGTGAACAAAAAATACATAAAGAAAAGTTAAGAAATAGCGGAAACGCACTTTAGTAATCGAATGCAGCTTGCCATCACCAAAGAAAAATGCCTCACCTATTTTTTTCTTCTTAATTTTTAAAACCTAGCCAATATTAAGGTTATCCAATTGAAACATACGTTCATCGTTTTTATTATTTATACATGTTTCAGTGGCATTGTGATATCATGTATATACTACATATATTGTTACGCTTAGTCGCTTACACACATTCTCACCCTCACCCACATCGAAATCAACCCAAAGGTAAATTAGGACTTGTCTCTTTTTTTTTTTTTTTTTTAAGATAAAGAAATCTCCCGGTTAACTCTTACGTTTTTGTTATGTTGACTGTAATACTTTTGAAAGGGCAAAAAAATTCTCTAAATCTTATAAATAAATAAATGTCGATCGAATATGTTTTTTTTGACAAGTCAAACTTCTTTTTAATATTAGTGGTGGTGACGATGGCCTCTCTTGAGTGCTGCTGTATCAATGATCAGAGTGGATTGAATATTACTACACTACACATATTTGAAATGCTGGATAATGTATTGATCAAGACTGAAGACGCATATAACTTTCTGCAAGACCGTTAATTTAGGGATGGCCATAAAAAGCGCGAACCAAACCATTAGTCAACATCTAAACATACCAATCCTGTTTTGTTTAACGGTAAAGTTATATTGTACCGAAACTAAAATATAATTAGTGCTACTAAACCAAACCAAACCGGATAAATTAAAGTACATCGAAGATTCATATTTTTTACTAGATAGATATAAAATACATTTAAAAATTATATAAACAGAATATAGCTAACTCATCAAAACTGAATTAAATCAATTCTAGATGAGAACGTTAGGTTTGATATCGATTCACAAACATATATTTACACATTGTTTCTGAGTGGTGTACAACTTTTCAAAGGGGCTCTTTAAATATTGGCCTTATGTTGGCACATGCCTGAGTTAAAACCAACTTGCGACTCCAATAACGACGTAACACATATATGCTTAATGCATAAATCCTAATTATTAAAACACCTTTTGCTTTCTACTTATTGAGAAAATATACATATATCAAACTAGTTCAAAATTTCACAATTTATACTCTACATATTCAACACAATATATAGTCTAAAAATCTTCCAATTACAAATTAGTATTCTTTTTGTAAAATGTATTTCTTGAACTTCCAATTTTCTACAACTAGAAAAAGTCCCAAGAATTCTAAAATGTAAACACTGACAGGTATCTAGAAAAAATAATCACTTGTGAAACAATATCTGATGAAATCTTTGTTCTTTGTTTGTGAAAATTCCTCACCTCCTAAAATTGAATTAGTCGATCGAGAATGCATGACCCTACGAACATGGCTATATAACAATGGGACCAATTAAATAAAAGCGTTCCCATCAATTTTTTCTTTCTTTGATAAAATGTCAATGATTTTGATTCTTTATAAAATCTTGGATAAGATACCGTTATAAATATATTAATCCTTTCCATTGAGACTTAAGGTCAGCCAACAAAATAAAAGCCTAGCCTCTATTTTCAGACAAATCTTTCACGAATAAGTCTTTACTTTCTTAACATCCGATTATTTCTTATTTTCATATCTCTTTTTGTTGTGCACATCAGAAAACATGTCACGTGAAAAGAAGTAAAATTGGTCCCTACATATCGTGGAACGCTTGACACTTGAATGAACAGAAGGAACCACACAAATTATGTATTTTTTCCTCGTAGGGCGAGGCACAAATGAGTCATTCTCATCAAATCGTCACTTGTTAAACCATTATCTATTCATTTACTCGAACAAACTGTTTTTGATAAATACACCAAAAATCTTTTAAAAATCGTCACTTGTTAAACCATTATCTATTCATTTACTCGAACAAACTGTTTTTGATAAATACACCAAAAATCTTTTATTCTCATCAAATCGTCACTTGTTAGACCATTATCTATTCTTTTTTTTTTGAATTTTAAGGAATTCAGGGTATCCCATCGGCTTCCTAGGCCTCAGGACTAATCCCCCCCCTGGCGATGACGAGCTCCATGTTAAATACCCCAGTGGCCGAGGCTCGAAGTCGGGTGGCGGGCGCCTCAGCTGAGGGTCCTTTACCACCAGACCACAAGGCCCGGTTGTTAGACCATTATCTATTCGTTTACTCGAACAAACTGTTTTTATTAAAAACACCAACAATTTTTTTGATAAACACACAAAAAAATGTTTGTAAATAACTAAATATTGTATTTATCTCTGTATATTAAATATTGTATTCCTCAACGATGGTAGTTCATGTAAACCAAATTAGGTAATTATTCATCTGAAATATTAATTTAGAAAAGTATTCATTTTTTTTTTTTTGGTAAAAGAAAAGTATTCATTTTATCAAGCGACTTCCTTTAAATTGTCTTAAAAATACAGTAAAATAAGAAATGCATATTTCAATGTGTTGTTAAGAGTCTCAACGACTGTCGGTTATTCCGGTAGGAATTCTAACTAATATAACGTGAAAAAAGATTTTTAGATGATTTTGTGTAAGTTGGTTTTGGAAAACGACTTTTTGTATGAAAACGACTTTTTGTATAGGAATAAGATAGCTGTAGGTATGTGTTTGTCTATTCCTAACGACGACATATATAGACCTTCCATATTCTATGTAAGGATAAAAGGAAAAATGATGTGATAAACTAGGGGTGGACGACATAAAACCAAACTGATCCGAACCTAAACCGAATCAAAAGTTGGTGCAACTGACCGAATGAACCGAAGTAGCCACAATTGATTTTTTTCAAAAAGACTAAATATACAGAAAATATATTTTAAAATCTATGATATTATAACTAAAAGCAACCAGTTATCTCTATATTTATGATAATTGTTTTTCCAACAGCAAACCGAACTACTAACTCAACTAAACTCGAAACGAACCAAAACAAAATTTTGATGCATATATGTAGAACTTTTTTTCATTTTTTTTTGTGGAAAAACTGTTGTATTTAGAAGTTTCTTTCTAAAACCAAAAAACTGCAAACTCAAAACTAGCTAAACCAAACAATCGAATGCCACAATCTATGATAAACCTTTTAGAAAACTTAAAAGAAAAGAGTAAATTGGAGTGTTAAGTACCTGAAACTAAACGGTGCCTCGTGAGAAAGTCGATATGACAATGACCCTCTCATGTGCAACTTTGGGAACATGCAACATGTTTCTAACCTTTTGTTCTTACTTACGTTGCTGCAGTGCAGGCTGCACCCCACAGCGACATTTTTTCTTTCCCTTATCTTACCGGATAATCTTTGAACCTCTTCACTTTTCAATTGGCATTTTTTTTGGAATCTTTTTGTGGTCTCTAATTAGACATATTTCTATTAGTAAGAGGTATATAAAAAAAAGGTAAATACAAAGAACATCTAAACCAAACACAATGACTCTCAAAAACTCTATTTTTTATGTATATTCCTATGATATGAAAACTGGAAAATATTTGTTTGTTTTTAAAACTGGATTATTTGAAAAAAAAATCATAATCGTCTCATGTCCAAAGGAGAAAGTTTCTCATGACCATGGGCTTTTGAATTGTCTCATAAGTCTTAGCCCAAACTTGGCTTGGTTTCGTTCACATAAAAACCCAACAAAGCCAACCAGTACACACAACAGTCCACATAACTTTTCATTGGAGACTTGATTTACACAACAAAGAGTGGCAAAATGTTTCAAATATTGGGAATCAATTTGCATAAAAAAGGAAACTAAAGTCAATAAGTCATGATTTGACTCTTTACATTTAAACAAGAAACCTTACTTGTACGCTGCTCCATAGACATGAGGTCTTATAATCCAAGGGAAGCTATAGATTGCCGTATTGTTGATCTCCATGCCACCACCAAAACCGGCAGCCGAAATGTATACGTCGGTGCTTCTTGTCAAATGGCATCCATCTGCAACTACTTGCTGTAATGGATCCAATACATTCTGAACATGCCTAAAAAAAGATCCATCTGCACCCCAAAAACAAAACTTTGGACTTTCATATTTGTCTTATAGTTTGATTTCGGAAGGTTTGATCTAAAAATGTGTAATACCTTCAGCCGCCACATGCTCGATGAATAGGAAAATCCCTCCCGGTTTCAGCACTCGCTTGATCTCTGAAAAGCAAAGAATCCATGTAAAACTATGTTTCAGCATAGTTTCTACTTATGGTAATTTATATCTTCCTTGATGTTATTGTTCAAGAATTTGCAATATATGGTTACGGATTATTAAAATGAGATACAAGTAGAAAGAATTACCACTGAGTGTTTGAGAGACATCAGATACCGAACATAGAACCAGTGTTGCAATGACTGCATCCACAGAGTTGTCATCTAATGGTATAGCTTCTGCTACCTAGTGACAGACAAGACCAACAGAGAAGTATTATCAGGGGACTATAAAAAGAAAGCTCTCAAACCTAAACAGATCCGTAACACTCACTCCTTGTATGAATCTAAAGTTTTCCGGTTTCATCCCTGCTACTTTAGCAGATTCACATGCGTACTTTTCCATTTTGTGATTCGGATCCATACCAAAAACACAGACGTTTTCATTATTGGCATAGTACTTTAGATTAGGACCTGTACCAACACCAATTTCCAGCACTGTTTCTGCTTTACCAGCCAGATTATCGACTAGTTTCTTCTTGTAATCAGCGATCTTACCAAATAACAAAAACATTTAACATGAAACTCGGGTTGTGAGAAGGTATAACTGAAATCTCAAGAAATAGATCAAAGAATTGATGCATCTAATAAGACTGACCTCTGCTTCATAAGATCGCATTCCTGTGCTCAAGAACAAAGCAAAAAGTTCCTTATACCAATCTGGCCTCTGAGGATGAAATGTTTCTGAATCATCCTAATGCAGATGAATCTTGGTTAATTACATTTCCTCCACATATCAAGTATATAATAGTGTCTTATTCATTCAGAGTACCAAACTTTGCATTTAAAGACAACACGTTAACAAGCCACAATTCTTTGTGCCAAAGAAACACAAGTAAAAAAGTTGGTGCCTATACCCAAAACTGCATCTAGGAGAAAGATGTAAAGAAACAAAAATCACCTTGGAACGCGAAGCATTAGGAGAACAGATAGGAAGAAAGGGCATCATCGGGTTAGCTGCTTCAAGAAAATGTTTTCTTCCACATGAACATAAGCTGGTGGAGGAAGAGCCTGAAGGAAGGTGATGACTCTTTAGAGTTTTAGCACTAAGATGATCTCGTGAAGCTCTAATCGTTCCGCGAGGTGAGTATGTGAGCGACGAGACCAGTGAGGAAGACGAAGAAAGAACTTGAGTCATCATCATCATCATAATGGCCACAATGATCATACAATCTCAGATCTTAGTCTTTAGTCTTCAGCTTTCTACGGAATAATTTATCTCATCTCGGTAGATGAAATCCGACCTCGAACATAGTTTATGTAATAATCTAAAGTTTCACTTTCAAGATGACTGAATTAATCTTTTGAAATAGATATTGTTGTTTAATCCAACAAGAACACCCATATCGATAATTTACTTAATCCTACTATATAAAATAGACTACAACCAACATTTAGATTTATTTATGTTATCGAAATATACAATCATCATCCTACCTTGGATTACTTTAAGAAACATTTTCCTGTTTCTTTTTAATTGTAAGCAATTCCATAGACATGAGAGCTTATGTAAGCAAAGCTAGAAAGAGATGCCTTTTTAACATCTGCACCGCCATTGAACCGAGCTTCTAAAATGGATTCTCCGGTGTGTCTTGTCAGGTGACATCCGTCGGCAACAACTTGTTGCAATGGGTCCAACACATTCTGCACCAACCTCAGAAATGTACCATCTGCTCAGCAACAAGAAAGCCAAACTCTAGATTTAGTTTCATCATTTCTCCACATTGAAATCTTTATGAATTTTTCGAGTCAAAAGTGATACCTTCCGCTGCAACATGTTCTACGAAAAGGTACATCCCTCCCGGTCTTAGAATCCGTTTTATCTCTGTAATAAACCATAGAAATCAAAATGTTTTTGAGTGTTGTTCTTCTTTACTTAATATGTTAGGTTTGTATGAAGTAAAGAATTACCGTTGAGCGTCCGAGTGACATCTGTGACAGAACAAAGCACTAGAGTCCCCACAACTGCATCAACCGATGCATCTTCTAACGGTATAGATTCTCCAAGCTAGACACATTTAACAGAAAATGTAGCATTAGGTGATGCCAATGATGGCATATATCTTATCGATATCACAAAGAAGTTACCGCGTGAATGAATGTGAAGTCTTCGGATTTCAGGCCTGCTTCTGCGGCGGATTTGCGCGCATAACTCTCCATTTTAGCATTTGGATCAACACCAATAACAGAAACGTTTGGAATAGCAGTGTAGTACTTGAAATTGGGACCTGTTCCAATGCCTATCTCCAAAACTTTTTCTGCTTTCCCAACCAAATTATCAAAGAGTTTGATCTTGTAATCTGAAATCTAACAAAAGAAGAACACATATACTAATAATAATATGACAAAAGTAATGTAAGATGAAAAGAATGAACTTATCAAGTCACTAGCCTCTTTCTCGTATGATTCCATCTCTGTATTCATAGACCAAGCGAAGAATTCTTCATACCAATCTGGCTTTGGAGGACGCAATCTTTTCAAGACGTCCTAATAGAAAGTGATTGAGATGATTAGAGGTTGCATCCTTCACCAATTCCAGATAAACCCTAAAGTTGTACCATTTGGGGCAAAACAAAATTTGGGGGGGACCTTTTGATTCGACCTTAAGCAATAGTAAAAAGTCGACTAATTCTGATGCAACAAAACATTCCTAATAAGTGAACCCAATTTCAAATCAATTGAAGAAAAACTGGAATCAGAAGAAAACCGTTGAGGTAGAAACAGAGGAGGTAGAAGCGTAAGAGGGAGAGATGGGAAGAAACGGAATCGAAGTTATAGCTCCTATGAAATGTCTTCTTCCGCAGGGACATAAGCTTAAAGAGGAGATAGAATCTGTCGTAATGAGATTCTTCTGGGTTTTGACGGAA
>OVBW01002463.1:0-11555 GCA_900406355.1 Erysimum pusillum
TACCTCTCTTTGTTAGACGTAAAGAACGCTCCTTTCTTTGGCTAGAAGGGAAGGCAAAAGGAGCAGCTGAATCAGGTTTAGACGATGAAACAGAGGGCACGAAATCTCCTGAAACATAAGACAATGTTTTAAACAATAATTTTAAGAGCTTCTGAGGTCCAAGATCCCATCATATATAGATAATCCTAAAGCTTTATATACCTTCACTCTTCTCATCAGACAGATCTTGTAATTGGATCCCAGAGCCTCTCTTAGCCTCTACAGATGTTTCAACAGGTCCAACATCAGGTTTAGACGATGAAACAGAGGACGCGAAATCTCCTGAAACATAAGACAATGTTTTAAACAATAATTTTAAGAGCTTCTGAGGTCCAAGATCCCATCATATATAGGTAAANTAAACAATAATTTTAAGAGCTTCTAAGGTCCAAGATCCCATCATATATAGATAATCCTAAAGCTTTATATACCTTCACTCTTCTCATCAGACAGATCTTGTAATTGGATCCCAGAGCCTCTCTTAGCCTCTACAGATGTTTCAACAGGTCCAACATCAGGTTTAGACGATGAAACAGAGGACGCGAAATCTCCTGAAACATAAGACAATGTTTTAAACAATAATTTTAAGAGCTTCTGAGGTCCAAGATCCCATCATATATAGGTAAAGCTTTATATACCTTCAGTCTTCTCATCAGACAGCTGAGTCTGCTGGTCAAGAAGCTGCTGCCTAGCAAGCTTCAGAGTCTCCTCGGCCTTTTCCAGATCACTCTGCAGCTCACGTAGTAGTTCATCTAACTCTGCATTCGCGTCCTTCATCACCTTCACATGGTCCTCTGTAATTCTTCCTCCTTGCGACATCAAGTTTCCTTCAGACCTATCCACCCCACACTTCATAGCGTCCAGCTCTAACTTTGTTGTCTTCGGCTTGACGCCTAAACTCATGAGCTTACTATGTATATTCTTCAACATAGAGTGTGTGTGTCGATAGGCATTGAACTCTTGCCCCATTCGCTTCCTCATAATAGAGTCTAACTCTGAAAGAATCAGATCTACATTAGATCTAAAACATAATAATATCCATGAAACATAAAAGACACCTCATAGTATATACCTCTCTTTGTTAGACGTAAAGAACGCTCCTTTCTTTGGCTAGAAGGGACAACAAAAGGAGCAGTTGAATCAGCTTCAGTAAGCTGCTGCTGCTGTGCCTGGTCGCCAAGAAGCTGTTGTGGAACCTGGTCGCCAAGAAGCTGCTGCGGAGCCTGATTAGGGAGCTGCGGAGCCTGCTCGCCAAGAAGCTGCTGCGGAGCCTGATTAGGGAGCTTCTGAGCCTGGTCGCCAAGAAGCTGCTGTGGAACCTGGTCGCCAAGAAGCTGCTGCGGAGCCTGATTAGGGAGCTGTGGAACCTGGTCGCCAAGAAGCTGCTGCGGAGCCTGATTAAGGAGCTGTGGAGCCTGCTCGCCAAGAAGCTGCTGCGGAGCCTGATTAGGGAGCTGCCGAGCCTGCTCGCCAAGAAGCTGCTGCGGAGCCTGATTAGGAAACAGTTGATAGGTATTACTAAACATGTTCAGGGCCTGCTCGTGCTGCTGCTGAGCATGCTGGTCAAGAAGCTGCTGCTCGATGTTCTGGGCCTTTTGTACGCTTGTATCAATGTCATGGTAGAAAAAGCTCTTCGAATCTTTTGCAGGGTCTTGGTCCATCGCTGCAAGTTTGAACAATCAGTTTTCAATTACTGAGAAAAACTCTGGTAATGAAGAAGAAGAGCAATGCAAGAAAAGAGATTACTGGTACAATCTTATATATCTATCAAGAATTAAGTGGACTGAACAAGACTTCTATTGAATTAACAAAACAACATTGAATTAACAAAACAACGATCCCTTGAAATCTATGTTCAGGCATATATAACGTTGTGTTAGGACAATATATTTTATACAATTTGTAGATTATCGTATATATTAGCAAAAATTGTTCTCAACTCTAAAGATTATAAGCCCAAAACCCGAAACAACTTTTCAATCAATATTATGACATTTTTTTCTTTTGGATCAATGGATCAAACCACTCGGACTGCAAGTCAACAAATCACAGAGTAAATCAGAATGTTCAACCAAAAGCAGAGATTATTCCACAGAAATCACAGAATTAAAAGAAACAAGAATATGAAGACGAAGAGGAACAAACGCAACACATGAGTAGAGAGAAAGTCACCGAGAAAATCAAAGAAAACAAGAAAATTACTGAGAATAAGAAGAAGAAGAAGAGCAAACCAAAAGCAAGAAAAAATCAGAGATTACCGCTGGAAATCGTTGGTGATAAGAAGAAGACAAAGAGGAACTAACACAATGAAAGCGAGAGAAAATTCGCCAGTGAAAATCACAAACGCCAGAGGAAATCACAAAAGCATGAAAGCGAGAGAAAATTCGCCAGTGAAAATCACAAACGCCAGAGGAAATCACAAAAGCATGAAAGCGAGAGAAAATTCGCCAGTGAAAATCACAAACGCATGAAAGCGAGAGAAAATTCGCCAGTGAAAATCACAAACGCCAGAGAAAATCTACGAGAAAGTCAAAGAAAATTACCAAAACAGCTTCGGTTCTTTCTTGCTTCGTTTTGTTTCCACAGAATCTACAACAAAATCACAGAAAGAGAAGAAGACGATTAGACGAAGAGGAACTAATACGCATGAGTAGAGAAGAAAATCACGAAAACAGGCTACGAAGAGAACTTCAGCTAAGAAAAAATGAGAGAAAATAAACTCACTGAGAAAATCCGAGAAAATCACAAGACCAGAGAATGAACAGAGAATGAAGAGAAGAACCACTTACGAGAGGAAATGAATAACGGTTTTTCCCCCGCTGATGAGAGCGAATGAACCAATGCCACGTGTCATTAGTACTCTCTTGGGTGTGGGAGCGAATGAACTAATGAGTACTCTCTTGTGCGTGGGCGCACGCGCTCGCATTGGAGATGTCACGCGCCTATAAGAATCACTTGGTCTGTTTCCCGATTGTCTCTTCTCCTTCTTCCTCATAAACAAAACAAGATCTTGAATCGCGTAAGTAAATCTTCAACAAGAAGCTTGGAACCGTCTTTCCTCGTTGACAGGTGTCATTAGTACTCTCTTGTGCGTGGACGCACGCGCTCGCCTTGGAGATGCCACGCGCTCGCCTTGGAGATGCCACGCGCCTATAAGAATCACTACATCGGATCTGTGATCTGTTTCCGGATTGTCTCTTCTTCTTTTTCCTCATGAAAAAAACAAGATCTTCAATCGTGTAAATCTTCAACTTGGAACCGTCTTTGGACCTCATCAACACCATCATTTCCCTTCCTCGTTGACGATGAAATCCCTCTGATCTCACCCTCACAAAATTAAGCTTCCTCACAAAATTAAGCTTCTTATTACTCTCGACCAAAATAAAATTCAGCTTTTAGGTTTTGGGTTTCGTTGGGAGGGGCGGCTGCTAGGTTTCTTTGCCGATCATTTCTTTATGGGACTCTCATTATATACTTGTCCTTTTTCAACCTTGGCCCAGGCCCGGCTCATTAGAATTGGCCGCACAAAAATAGTAACGTATATTCCTAAAATTTGTGCTTGTGACATGTCATTCTGTCACGTGTCATGTCCCCAATTAATTTTAGGTCTAACTGTTTTGCTCCCTATCGCACATGTGACATGTCCACGGTCGAAATCTACGATCATTACGTCAGGTGCTTTTGTATAACTATATGGTTTTTTTTAAAATCTTAATTCCGTATATATATCTCTACCTATAGAAACACACTTGTGTATCTATCTTCTCTATTCTTCTTCATTCTTGCTCTGTTTTGTTTTTTTTTTTTTGTTTTATAAAACCTCTGTTTTGTTTATACACACGAATAATTATTTTATTAAAAATTGATTCAGTCGTACAGAGAATTCCCTACACGAAGCTAAAAGGATAACGATAACAACAAATAAAGCATCAAGTGATGTAATCGTGATTTCCTTCGTTTTATAACAAAGATAACCACAGTGTGAGATAGAAATATAGAGTAAACATTTGTGTGTTTTCTTCATTCTTGCTTTATTGCTATATTTTGTCTTACGAGAGAGCAAGAGCTTTAATCTTGAGAGTAATCCAATATAATTCAATTACAACAATCCATATTCTAAGAATACTTGAAATAAATTTAAAATTATATAAGCAATTAATAAACACATTATTATATATATTCTAATACAAATGAATCCATTTATTTAATCTTATATTAGCACTTGATTTAGTTAATCTAAAGAGATTAAGGAGGAAGCTTCGTGCAAGAGGCAAAGAGCTCTGGTAATGTTTTTAGTTTTTACTCCTCATTCCTTTTGTAGTTTTAACACGTTTTACTTATTTTGTCCTTTTTCTAATGTTTGCCTTTCTATTTTATTTGACTTCTCTTTTTACTTATAACCACCGGAAGATATATGGAATAATTTTTTTTCTTGGTGCTGATTACATTGCCACGTTACTCGTGACACGGTAACACATTGTGTGACGTGTACTGCCACCAAAGCAAAAAATCAGAAAACTGTTCAAATTTACGATTAGCATTTACCAAGGAAACACTGAAACACATGTTTACTGGCTAGTATAGTCCTGTGTTTCTTCTCTCGCTCTTAGTTTGTCCAAATTTTATTTATTTATATTTTTTTTGTTTACTGGTTTGTTTTTTTCCACTAATTTATAGTTCGATTGGATTTTCTTTTGAGTTTGTCCAAATTTTATTTATTTATATTTCTTTTGTTCACTGGTTTGTTTTTTTCCACTAATTTATTGAATCTTACTCTAGTAATTTAATTTTCAAAAAATAAAACAATTCCAGTGATTTATTTTTCGACAGTTCCATTATTTTTGTTGCGAAGAAGTAATATCTTTATTATCTTCGATCTATTGGGAAGGTTTTTCAACAGAAGATGAAACTTCTTTTTTAAAAAAAAATTGATTGATAGAATTTGTTCTTTTTTCAAGGTAGAAGAAATTTGATGCGATATTTTCGTTAAAATCCGCGGCGGAGTGGCGGTAGACTGGTTGGATTTTGCGATATTTTCGTTATGCCTGGCATCGTTCGTATCTTAGATTTTCATGCATGTATTAACACGTGTGTTACACATGGTTTTTATGTTACTTATCTTTAATTTGAGGACGATAAAACTGGATTTATTTTTATAAAGATGAAAATGGTGGAGATTGGTCTCTCTGAACTTTCTCTGTACTAAGTCAGTCGGCTTTTTTTTTTCATAAATGATAGCAAAAAGAAACACATTATATTTAATAAATATTTTTAAATGGTCCTGTTACAAAAAAAAAACAAAAAAACAAAAAAACATTTAACTCAATATTTTGATGAATATATATGTTATTTTTGAAAATGTACAGTTTCAAGTTTTTTTAATAAAAATTTCATTTGATAGTTAGTATTAAAAAAAAAAGGAATTTCGAAGACAAAGATTAGTATTAAAACAAAAAAGGAACCTTGGCATATATATATCAACTAATATAATTTTGTTGCCCGTAACATATATTATTAAAATTTTATCATTTCCAACGTTCCAAACTAAATATATTTAAATAATTTATTAGAAACTGTCATTCTCATAAACCATGTGTTAAATAATTCCAACCCTAAATCTCCAATTCCTTCTTTTGCTAGTCAGTTTTGAATTTTGAGATTCGTTTTCGATTTGTTTATTCGTTTCTCTATATGTTGAGTTATCAGTGGTGTTAGTGTTGCCAAATCTATTTCTGGATCATGTCGGTTAGAGTGTGATCTTTGCTATTTCCAGTATATTTGTAGATAATTTCTTTAATTACATATCAATTTATCTAGTTTGGGACTCGAAGCTAAAGTCTTGTAAAAAGATTCTGAAACGTTTTACTTCTTTTGCAAATTCTATGAAAGGATGCATATAATGTAAACTTGGTTTTGTTTGAATAAGTTTTACATTCATACCAAAAAAAACAAACAAATTATAGCAATTTTATAAACTATGTTCTTGTAGTAAATTTTAGTAAATTTTGTTGACCCCAGTAAGACAAGTTTCTAGTTGTGCCACTCATCTTCAATTTCTCTTCAGATTCCTTAATCTCTATCGGTTCATCTCTTCTTTCTCTTTCGCTCCTTTCTTCTTCGACGTCATCTTTATGTAAACAAACTCTATCGTAGTTTGAATAGAAAGGGATAAGACGATCTCTGTCGAAACCAAGAGTGACTAAACAATCTTCCTCGGTACGCAAACAACGATAGTTGTTGTTGTTACTCATGCTGTAGAGACGGAGCCCTCTACTAGACGCCCTTGATACGGTGTCATTACTTGGGAACCACATGGGTTCTGCATTGTCATTATCATCTAACGCTGCAATCTTCGCATCTTTCACTCTTACCCACGAGGTTCCAAAACTCTTCTCCAAAACCCATATATCGGATCCTTCTCTCCATTTCGAATGGATCACACCTAGCTTTCCTTCGTAGTTGACCAAAACCAGAGTATTATAGCTTCTGAATTCGTCTGTATTGTCGCATCTGAGATCGTCCGGAACCGGGAAGATAGACCAAGTTTCGGTTCGCATACAGAACCGCCTCACATTGTCCTTCTCCAAAAAATTAACTTATAATAAATCGATACAAAGGCTTCTCTTCCGCTATTATTGTGTGTTTTTATCAATCAGCAAATAACCTGTAAAAATTACCGTAGCTGAAAGTTTTACAGATTTTCATTGTAAAACATTCAAACTCTCATCTCATTTCACATGAATTTTCTTCTTCTTCTTTCTCTTCTCCATTAAACTTCCTTTAAAAGAAGAGAATCTAGGAAGACAACGATGATGATGATTCAAAGCTTTAAGATTCCTCTTCTCTTTTACAGAATCTTCAATGACCTTGAGCTCACCAGAGTTATCACCTGATGATTTTTTACTATTTTCACTTTGGTTTTCCGATGACTCTTCTAAAATTACCTCTCGTTGTTCTCTCATACTGTCTCTAAAGAGTTCGCCTAGTTTCTTCCTCCGCGGTGCAGGAATATGCGAAAACGAGGGGTTTCTCTTCTTCGAATAAAGGGTTTTGAAAACGAGGAAGTCTCTCTGAGAAACTACAATTTGGAGTGCTTCCAAGTGATGATGGTGTGAAATCTACAGAAACAAGATCTCAAATCTTGAGTTTCTACATAAAAGTTATTAACCAAACTTATATAAGGGTGTAATAAAATGTAACAAACCGCCATGAACGCTGTAGAAATCGTCTTCAGAATCGGATTGTAGCCATTGATGTGATTCAAAAAAGGTGTCATCTTTACTACTTCCTGTCACATTGGAACAACTTACACATTTCAAGACTTCATAAAAATAAATAAACTTAATAGTCTTAATTCAAGTGTAAGAAATCATTTATTAAAAAAAAAAAAAGTGTAAGAAATCACTCTGTAAAGCTCAAACCTCGAAACACAAATCTTACTTCACTATGAATCCTCCAATTCACAGGGCAATAAAATTCAAATTTTCTAGAACTCATCAAACTAAACCCGGAAACAATATATGACACCCAAATTATAAAAAGGACTGAAAAAAAAGCAAAAAAAATCTCACTGTTCTTGAGGATTTGAATGACTATTTAAGCAGCCATTAGTGGAAGAAATTAAAGCCAATGATTAGATCAATCCAATTTAGAAGATGATATGATTATGATACTAATATAAACAAAATCGTTATTCTAATCTATTAATAATGGAAACAAATTCGTTATTATAATTTATTAATGGAAACAAAATCAATAAAATTAACGTTAAGAATTCAATATATTATCTTTACTACAAATAGCTCAATTATGATATTTTCATACCATTAACGGTATCAATTCATAGAGGCATGTGCTAATCAATCATGAAAGCGTTTATATATGATCAAGCAGATTTAAACTAAAAGGAAAAAAAAAATGATTATGAAAACAAGTACCAAAGCTTCTCTTAGAAGAAGAAAACGACCACCGAGATCTCACTTGAGCACTTAAACCGATATCCACCGTCGTCGTAGTAGCCGCTGGAGCTAAATTCTCCTTTACCGGCGATTCTGAGGGTACAATATGAAATCAACTCATATATACATACGTACGTATCTTTATACGAAATTATGTATATATAACACATTATTCACCAGAGATTTCTCGGAAAGAGAGAAAATTAATACCAGAAATTATCTTCTTTTTTTTTTTTTTTGTCAAGGACCAGAAATTATCTTAGTACTAGACTTTTCCATAACACCACCGTTCTCCTCCGCCGTCTCCAGCGAATTATTCACCGGAGTTGAGTCGTGGCTTAGCATAGTGGGCAAGGAGCTTTTTTACTCACGGACGCGCACGTTCGTTTCAACTCGAAAGCATCGCATTAAAAGCGTAAAACTTTTGAAAGATTTGATTTCGTGTATTGACGTTGACACGTATTGCCTCGCAGGCTCGCACGCAGTTAAAAAGAAGGAAATTAGCCGGCCGATGATGATTCGTCAAAAACTTAGTCGGAGAAGCATTGTGGGTCCCATGAAGATATTATGGAGATCTCTCAACGTTCCACGTGGCTCACTCGGGAGAGAAAGACAGTTGTCGTTTTGTTTCTTTCCTAATTTAAGGGATTAAAATGATTTGCTTAGCCCAAAAAAAAAAAAAATGATTTGCATATACGTATTTGAGTTCTTGTTTGCTTCTGTATAACTAAGAGCTTATGCTAACTCATCTTTAACCTCTTCTTTAAGTCAACGGACATAATTTATGTATGTCCCGTCCCGTACCCAAATGAGTCAATGACTATCGAAAACTGATATCATTGAAGAATGTAGTATCATACGGAACATGAATTTAAGACTAGGAATACGATGGGCTGCGATAAGAATTATGTCCACCCCTAATTTTGGGGGAGACTTGAAAGCAAAAAAAACATTTCAGAATAAAAAAATGACAGAAATATATATATTTTTTTTTTTTGACAAAACATGTCCTAACTTTATTCTAGAGCTGGAATGCACATGTCCCCTTCTCTGTAAATATCCTAAAGCTCCACGCATGTTTCTTTATACAATTGAATCGGTCCAAGTCACGTTGAAAAATATGAATTTCCTAGATAGATTATATGTGAAAGCTAGATATATTATACACTAGAAAATCTTGTCGAATCATTAAACATTATCCTAAAATCTAGAAAATCTTAAACTATTACTAGCAAAATGCCAGAAAATTAAGATTCAATTATTGGCAAACATGTATGAGAACCCAAAATTCCGGCTACAAGATAATTCATGGGACTTTGGTGGCTATACATACACAAGAATCTTGTTACATGAAATCAAGCCTATACATACACAGAAATCAAGCTATTACATACACAAACAATTGGTGACACGTGGACAGTTATTACGCCGATTACATAAAAAGGAAAATGTGTATTAATCTCATTTCTCACTATCTAGAACATTCCAATTTGTAATCTTCTTCTTCCTCTTCTCTTCGTTCTCTGTAACTCAAACCTGTGATTCGGTGATTCCTCATCGTTTTGTTGAAGTTTTCTCCCATTGAAGCTCTAACTGGTGAGACGTGAATTCGTGTTTAATGAACATGAATTCAGTTACTGATTGACTGTAATACATCTCTGTTTAAATATATCTATGGTGAATTGGCAACAAGAGAATTCATAGGACTTTGGTGGCTATAAAGAACGAACTGAATCATCCGTACAATACAACAATGTTTTGAGAATTGGGATGGGAATTTAGTTGATCTAATATCACTTGCACTGATGATTATGTCTCTGCACTGTGAATATTTGCTATGTTTGAATCTTGTTGTGAAATTGTTGAGCCTAAGGTTTTGTGGTATAGGTTGTTGCAAAACAATGCAAAATCTCTGGCCAATTCTCAGTTTACAGCTACACTTGGAGAACTCAACAACTTGAATTACTACTTGTGAGTGTTCCTTTGTTGCATGTTTATATAACTCCAATTCAGTTCTCAATGTTTTACTGTTCCGATCTTGTTCTTTTGAGTTTTTTTGGCGGTTAAACAATAACACTCTTTTAGGGACTCACTTTAGTGTATGTCTAGACAACATAGTATAGAAGCAGTTAAAAAAAAACAGAGGCACTAGTTAAAAATACTTGTGATTGAAGGGTTAGTTGTGAAAGATGCATTATTTAACACTAACCTTTCAGTTTGATGTTGATAGGCTTAACATCTGAACTCATGCCAAATCTAAAAGGCACTGGATATGCTAAAGACAATGAACTTGAACTCATGCCAAACCCATAACCAATTCCAAGACCATCGCCAAACCCATAACCACTTCCGAAGCCACTGCATGCACCACTGGACGTGCTAACAACAGTAGACACACTCACTTTTCAAAAGAGGAAAGAAGCATACAAGTTTGGAGAGCATCATGAGACTCTGCTTAGTTGTAACAAGAAGCAGGAACAAAGATTTCAATAGGGTGATATACATATCATACATTCTCTGTCTCAATATAGGTATGTTGCTTACCCATTCCAACCAGTTTAGGAAAAGCTGCAAGTAGACATTCAATTGTGATACATGACATATCCACATATTGTCTAGAAATAAGCACTAGTATATAAAAGAACAAGGTGAGGAATTAAAACTTGAGAATTTGAAGACACAAAGTGAAAAATAAACTAAGCATTCACTTTTTCTAGACCTCACAATGGAAGCAGCAAGCACGACCTGTATAAACCACATGTTAACTACAACTTTAGCAAATGTGCCAATAATCAAGATCATCAAACAGAGGCCACTAATACGCTATTGGAGTACATGACATCATCGGTTGCAATAGGTCATTTTTTTGCTCCATATTAATTAGAATGGAATCATTCGCTTTATGAGTGAGTTGGAATCTATAAAAATTCATGTTGGATTTTAAGCTTCTTGATATAGAAAAACTTTGTTTTCTCTCTTGTTAAAACAGCAACCAACAGAGGCATTGAAGAGGAGAAAGTTGCTGACGGGCGCAAAGGCAGCAGTGAACCTGACAGTCTTACATCGTTGTTATCTCTGCTCTATTTTTACAACCAGAAGAGTTGACTATTCTTGCCTTATACGTCTTCACTGGCTACAAGTTCAGGCCAGAGGAGCAAAACCCTTTACTTTGTGGTTGATGACGACGAAGAGTCGAAGAGGAGGCTGCAGCTAGCTGAGACCCTCAAGCTATGAGTTTAAATTATAAAGAGTAGACTGAACCGTCAGAAGCAATGGAGTATGTTTTGCTTTTATGAATTCTTGTTAAGATAATTACTTTCATAGATAGATCATAGATGGTATATATAGTATGTGGTTTGGTGTGTGCGTTGATACATACTGAAAGACTTTGGTTTTATTTTTGACATGCACATATGAAATCTGTTTCTTGTTTCGTTTTCTGCAAGTCAAACTAACTAGGCTAGAACTGTTGGTTTAAAGGGATATGCAAAGTTAATGCTTAGTTTCATCTTTTAACTGCACATAAAGAGAGGAATCAATCCGTTCCCAAGAGTGATG
>OVBW01002464.1:0-11888 GCA_900406355.1 Erysimum pusillum
CCAAGAGGACAGACCGTAGAATCTGTTGCAGGAATTATTATATAACTGTCGGATCTCGATTGGTGGAGAAATCGAAGCAGAATTAGAGGAAGCGTAAAGCGAGAAGCTAAGCGATCGAAAAGATGTCGTCGGAGACATGAATCCGCACCTGAAAGACTTCGCCATTTTTCCTTTTTCTCTGTAAAGCTTTTTAATTTTCCCCGGAAGAGTAAAATTCGCTGTCACACCCCAAGCTTCTTACTAATTTCAAATCGACCCCTTTAGTTTTTGGTGATTTCATTATTTCTTCGAGTTTTCTGTTAAAATTAATGTAATTCTTAATATTGGTACTCTAAAATATATCAGGTATTTTCTGGGCAACGTTAAAAACTTGTGTATTTTTTTGGCAAATGAAATTAATGTGAGGTATTTTTAAGGTTTTTTCCCTCTTAAAAATGTTATATCAACAGTCAAATCTTAAAACACAATAAGCAAATGTGAGTGAACAAGAACAATCACATTCTCGGGATATCAAGCTCCATAGAAAAAAACGCAAGCCTTACATACAAAATCTATTAAACCCCAACATTTATTCTCTTATTATAAAGTTGGACTGACACCATTCGAACAAAATTTAATCAAACAAAATTTTTAGATACTACTTAATATCAGAGTGGTTCTCTAATTTCTTAAGAAGGTGAGATTTTATTAAAATAATCACCCGTGAACCATTCCATACGATAGAGCCATTAGTAAAATGGCAGCCTCCTTCTCATCTTGAGGAAAAACTTGCTGATAAGCTGAACTTTTTCTCAAGATTTTTGCTAGATCATCGAAATAGAACTTGTCTGAAGAGGAACAAGATGACAACACCGCTGTTGCGGCCTCCTCTTGTGTGAACATTCTCTTAGACTTGTTTACCTTTGGGGGCGAAGGAGAGGAGAGATTATAAACTCCATTTGGTATCTTGTTCCTGTTTTGCATCTTCTTCTTCAAGAGCGATGGCGATATGTCGTCAGTGTTTGCGGTTGCGGTTGCAGCGGCCATAGCGGCCCGCCTAGCCTTCCTTTGCCTTATTCCACAAGCGTTACAAAGAGACTGTAATAACAAACAAAAATGGTAATTTAGTTGATTAGCTTTTAAGATATAGGACTTTTAGAAGATCTCAAAGATTAAGAAATCTTTTTTAACTTAGCTAGTTAGAATATTAACTGATAATTTTTTTAACCGGTTAGAGATTTGTAGATTTATATATCTTGTGCTATGGAGTACTTAATAGTATAAAAATACATTCACTCTCTAAAAGCTTCTAAAGTACACAGTATGACATTAAACTTAGGCATATATATATGATATATGTTTAATTAACAGATGTGTGGTTGATTACCTTGGGACCTCTCGGACCACTTCTCCAAAGAGGAGTCTTGGTCGTGTTACAATCGGAGCAAATCCTAATCACACAATCGTTGCTTCCTTTATAACCATTCTGGTTGACAATAATATTGTACTGATTTGTCGAGATTTTCTTGACATGATCATGATGATGATCTCCTTCCAGATTGCTTAGGTTTGAGGATTGGTCGCTATTAACGTGTTGTTTGATGCTGTCGGCGGTGGTTATAATCGCCTTCTTCTTCTTCATCAACCTCACCTTCGAAGAAATCCACTTGAGCGGATTAGTTCCTGTCTTGCCTTTTTCCGGGTATTGAGGAAGATGGGTTTGGTCTTGATGATTCATCCTTATCGTCACTTTTAGTTGTGTCTCCTTCTTGTTCTTGGGCACCATTTGATCGCTTGATGATGAACCACCATTAGATACAAACTTCTTGGTCTGGAACCATATTAATATAAAACATAATGAAAGTTTGGTTAATTTTATTTTGTACTTAGATACAACAGAAATTTCTCATATTAATATATACATGAGATTCACTTAAAATTGTACCTCGAGAGGTTGGGAGATATGGGGATCAAGAACACCATGAAAAGTGTTATTTTTGTACCCAACATATACTTGATCTAGGTGAGAGTTGATCAAGAAAGGGAAGTAGGAAAGAGATGGCGACGTCGAAGAAGAGGGATTACAATAAGGAGCTTGGTTATGAAAATGTTGTTGATGATGATGAAGAGAGGATCCAAGAGGAGAAAAAAAAGGTTGATGGTTTTGATCTTCATTGAGATTGTAATGAATATTCGAACCCATGATCGATAGAGATCGATGAATCACAAAAGAGAGGCAAGACGAGAGGAATGGGAGTGATCAGGGACAAGCAAAGAAGGGTCCAAGCTATACTATGTTTGACCCTTTTTAAAGGCAAGAGACCACGAGCAAAAACAAGGGATTGCATGTGTATATGTGTGTGTATATATCAACATATATAATTCACTAGTAGAATTTAGAAGAATTGAGAACATATGGATAAAACCATTTTTTATAATAGTTTTAATCTTGAACCATGTTTGATATTCTGAATCTCGTGTACATAGAAAGGAAATAAAGTAGTATGTGATGAATAGAAATAAAACTGTATTAGATGATTGTATTTGAAATATAGCATGTGTGTGGAGAACCAGCTTTTAATATATAAAACATGCAGTAGATTAAGCCAAACGTATACGATCTTAATCGTCTTAACGTACATTTAGGGACATTGTTCCAAAAAAAAGAAAAAGATCTCAATACATAAACAACAAAATCTACTTTTATGAACTGATGAGTAGCTATATTCTTACTTTATCTTCTTTTTTCAGTACTTAAATTGGGAAAATGATATGATATGAAAGATACGTAAGTGAATCATATATATAGTATATATAACATCATTAACAAGTGTTTTTTTATTTAAAAAAATTAAAATTTAGGGTAGATGCGAGGTTATGCTTACGCAAGCAAATAA
Organism: Erysimum pusillum; assembly: GCA_900406355.1. Taxonomy (NCBI): domain Eukaryota; kingdom Viridiplantae; phylum Streptophyta; class Magnoliopsida; order Brassicales; family Brassicaceae; genus Erysimum; species Erysimum pusillum. The sequence continues at coordinate 2,877 of OVBW01002464.1, forward strand.
ATGGCCATATTTACAGACTGAAGATCACAATTACGGGCCTGAATATCAGTGACAGTACGTAGTTACGGTGGTGTGTTGAAAAAAATTTCAAAAGCTAAAAAATAAATATGGTCAGAAAATGTAATAAATAGCGGTAAAGAATGGTTGGGATCTTCAGCCCAAAAAAAAAAAAAGAATGGTTGGGATCTAAAGTAATGTATGCTTATTTTGTAAATGAATAGTTATTCAATTAACGTTTTAAACTGTGGAGGAATTCATAAACCAAAAATGATATCTATATTAAAAGGTTCACGTGAGTCCATCCAAAAACAAACACATGAGACAAATTAGTGTATACTGGACGGCCCCAGTGCACAAATAATCTTATCTGTAATTTCGTTACCCTATAAAAGAGAGAAAATTAAACAACCCTAATTCATTCATAATAATAAACAATAAATTACAAATAGATAGATAAGAATAGTAATTATTTGAACCAGAGCCACACATGTCATGATAATGATCAAATGATGCCTCGGAACCGGCTCAACTGGATGATCGAAGAATTTTTTTGTATCAGGTCCTAATTAAGTTCCAGTCTGTGATAAAAAAAAGTACTGAATCTACTGATCTAAAAATGAATATCGTAGTCTGGTAAATTTTTATTTCTAGGTTTGACCAAGACGGCAAAGGTTTCAATGAGGTTGATCGGTCGTACTTTCTATCAAAACGTTTGGTGTCTAATTAACTATTACACACATCAATCATATGTTAAGATACCACAACACAAATTATAGTATATATGTAACACGTAATCTTTCCACGGCGCATGTGATTCATCAATAATCATAATCATAATTGAGCGGAAGAGAGGGAGAGAAAGGTATAGAGAGAGAAGAGAAGAGATAGGTTTAGAATGGCAAAGGAAGAAAACATCCCCACCTTAGTATTAGCCAAAACCATTCAATTCCTTCTGATCAAATTTTACAGGTCACTCAGGACCCCCACGTATATATATGTACATATGTATATTGTATCTCATTATTTATATATTCTCAGTTTCATGACCTAGCTACTAAATATTCTAAAAAGTTGTATTGGTTTTGAAGCTTGATTTATGTCGCGGATGAGACTACATTCTATAACTACTGCTTAGGATTCACCGCAATTATAAATCCTTTCAGGATTTTATATTTCCAAATCTCATAAAGCTTGCTTAATGAGCATCAAAATTCGAGTAAAGTTTGGTGATGATGACAGAGATTTGATCTAAAAGAAAAATAACGTAACATTCTAAAGATCGAGGGCTTGATAGATGAGTAAGACAACCATGTCAATTTGTTTGACATAGTTATTGCTTCATTGTTATACAATATGTGAAGTATGATTCATTTTGAATTTTAGAAGCAGGGACAAAAAAAATCTAAAAATCAAAACCCGGATCAAAAACAAACAAAAGAAAATGAAAAAGCTAGGATCTATCACCTTTGAAAGTTCCTTAGCTACAACTTGCTTTATACACATACATCCAATTATCGCAGCTAGTATACGTAGCCCCACCACATGTTCAAGTTTTTAAAAGATTTTTTTTTTTCTACGTACCTTTGGGTAATTAGATGGTAAAAATAATTAAACATTAATTAACTTAACTAAAGAAATTCAAACACGTAGGCTCTAGACCTTTGTTCTGACAAACCATGGGATCATCATTCGAATTAGTTTGGATGTCTCTTCTTACAAACTCTCATAATTTGGCAAAAAAAAAAAATCTGAAAGAGTAAAAGAAAATGCCTATTGTAGGATCTCAAAGGTGTGTGATTTTGAACCAAGTAAAAGTAACGAATGTATTTTTCCGAAGCAAGAAAAACTTAATAATTACCTAGCGGTCCGTTTCATCGGGTGCCCATCAACTACTATAAGCCCTAGTTGCACCCATTGAAACACAGCTAAGGGCAAGAGGGAAAGTTACACAAAGAAGAGAATCTGAATCACAATAAATGAAGTAAGAATCAGATAGCTAGATATGTATTTAGGAAAAAAACAGAAGTGGGATGAAAAAAATAAACGATAGAGAGATGGGATACGTATGCGGCATAGGGATCACAAATTCTCACCAAGTGACACTTTGAGAGGAACAAGACACATATTTAGACATACAAATGACACCGTATGTATATCTATATATGTGAATGTCAGTAGAATTGGGGTTATGTCCAACATTTTGGTACTTTTCATGACTCGTCTCTTTTTTTGGTTTCTTCTATATAATAAAATTTCCCAAAAGGGACCATTACCTCTCTGATCTTCACCACCGTATCATCTGTCTTGTGACATATATTGATCTGTGTGATGTGAGCTCTCTTTCTCTTCGATATTATCATCTAATCTTTACCTCATTATCACATATATACTTTTCATCCATTAAATCGGAATTTCTAAGATTTTCCAGACTAATCTTCAAGTAAAAGAGAATATAAATTATGTGGTGGCCAAGTATATACGTCCTCAAACCCTAGAAGATAATTTCTGAAGAGTAAATGCATCGCAATCACTAACTTGTTGTCGACAAGGGAAAATGGTTGGTACAGCCGAATTTTACTCTAATTTGACTTAATTCCCTGGTTTGGTTAGTTTAATGATATTGGTTTGGTCATATAATATGCTTCTATCCCAGTATTTTGTTATTGGGCTGAAAAAAGAAAAAAGAAAAAAAAACACTGGACTTTAAAATTAAAGGGCACCTGTATTTTTTATTTCTTTATGCAATTTCAATAGAAAACCAATTAACAAAACAAAAGAAAGAAAGCATATACGAAATCTAATTCGGAATCTCAGGCTTGGAGGCACATGTGGAGGAGGAGGATTCTCCAAATACCTTTGTGCATCAACCTGGATCTCTCTCACGGTCAAATCTCTTACAATCCAGTTTTTCGGGATTTAGGTGTTATGTGGATGGATCATGGAAGGAGACGGATAACTTTGCAGGTTATGGATGGTATTGTACTTCCTCTGATTCAGCATCAACAATGGGCCCTTACATGCAAAATTGGAGGCTTTGATGTGGGCGATGCGATGTATGATTGACGCTGGAAATCAACATGTCGCGTTTTTGACAGACTGCTCGGACCTGGTGAAGATGGTGTCTTCCCCTACAGAATGGCCGGCTTTTGCAGTCTATCTTGAAGACATCGCCGTAGATAGGGAAGAATTTTTATCCTTCTCTTTATCTTTTGTTAAACGAAGCGAGAATGTTCAAGCGGATAAGTTGGCACGAAATGTTCGTGTCCTACCGCATAGTATTACTTTTGTAAACCACATTCCGCCAAATTGGCTTTGTTAAGCTAATCAACATATGCAGTTGACAAAAAAAAAAAAAAAGCATATACGTCAAAGGATCTAAGTTCGAATTTAAACATATAAATCTCCAAAAAAAATGAATTGTTACGTTCACTTATTTATGATTTTCTCATATTTTGCTCTACATTGCAGTAAATTCTACCACTTGAAAATATGTCAAAATAGTATCATAGCAATGTTATACAAACTTGCAAGGGGGAATTTGAACCAAATTGCTTCTGGACCAGGACATGGACAATAGTCACAATACTAATAACCTAATATATTTTAGTTTTTTTGTTTGTTTATACGGGTTTATTAACTACAAAACAATGAGCTGATGATACTAACGGGCCTTAGAAGAAAACGTGAGCCCGTTTAGACTTAAATTTGGATGGACAAAGTCCAGGTTACGTAGAAGGAATCAACGAAGAAGAAAATAAGTGACGAGAGACAAAAGAAGGCAAAAATAAATTTAGTAGAAATGGGAAAATATATTTGGTCTATACAATGTATTTTCACTAGATTAAATTCATTTCTCGAGCACCTAACAAAGTTTGAATTGACTAAGTGTTGATAGTTACTATCTCAAGTCTCAACATAAAACTTCTCTCTTTTCACTTTTCCAGCAAAATAGTTATTACTCATTAGAGCATTGTTATTTTATTTTGGATTTTTGAATGCTCATTGGCCTCCTTGTTCTCTGTTTAAAAAAATATATATATATAACACGAAAATAGGAAACGTCAAAGTATTAAAAACCAAATTGTTCGGTTTCTAATTTTCTATATTGAGAAAACCCAAAGTTCCGGATGCTTCCATCTACTGAAAAACGATGTAATAATGTGATCTCTGTTTCCTACGTATTTCAGTGAGATATAGACATAATTACAACATCCTTTTCAATTTCAGTTTCATAACAGTATCTAGGTTTATGATAAAATAATTTCCAATTTATCTAATTTCTCTTTCGAATTTTGTGATATATATAATTGACTCTTTGATTTACATGCGCGTTTTTTGTCCAAAACAAATGTATAAGTTTTTATAAACAAAGTGTACACGGTATTATCTGTCACAATGGTTAGTTGGTGAACGTTGGGGGATTGGATAGGGTGTTAGTGAGATTTGGTTAATAGAGCCACGTGGCTGTCCTTGGATGGCCAGTAGGCCGTGGAAGGTAAAAGCTTTGTAGTCAACGAAGTTAAGTCATGGGATGCGGCAACTTGACTTTCTCAACGAACCAATGTCACCTAAAACTTATTTCATAACTACAATTATTGAATTATCCTTTTTCAATTCCTAATAATAAACCTTCTTTATAAAAAGTGTTGTTCACTTTATAATAGTTCGGGTAGGCTTTCCCTGGATGGCTAGATTGGTCATGCGATTTGTGACAACTTTGAATGGGATCAAATGGTTTGTTGATTTATCGCCAATTTAGTGTTAAACTAGCTGAACTAACTTATGCTAAAACAAGTTGTTTTTTCTATTTTTTCGTCAACCAAGTTTTATATACATAGCTTGCCATCATTAAATATGCATTGCGCAATCGACTTTACTATAGTCTTCAACATGTTGTCTATTTAGCTGGGTGGCGGACTACACAACTTGCAATATATCCTATTTCAAAGATTTCATTATGATCTATTAATACATGTTTTCAGATGATCTATTAAATGTTATCAGATGATCTTTAAATCCTCAAGAACAATAATACATGATATTACATATGTTTCAACATAAAATCTAATAGTATGAAACTAGTATGTTAAAAATCTACATGCTATACATTAATGTGTGGTTTGGTAAAAAAATAAAAATAAAAATCTACATGCTTGAGTTCTATCTCTCAAATTATACTAATAATCAATCTTGAAACCAACAGACATTTTAGAGACAACTATTTAATCTCGAACTTTTTCCTGGATTTTGAAAGATTCCATATATAAGTTGAAGTAAGTGTGTTTGGTTATTTAACTACTCTATAAGCCTAAAATATGGATAAAAAACAGAAAAAAAAAAACAATTGGAAAATGGGAAAATGGATCTTAAAGAAATAGGAAATTTGTAAATTACTCAACTGGTAACTGGCAAGGTACTAACTACTAAGCTAAGGGTTTAAAGTCACCCGCCCTTGGAAGAAAACTGGGTCCCAATAATTTTTTCATTTATTTTTCACTTCTAAGTATTGAGAGAAGAAAACATGTATGCTAATCTATACATTTTTTAGATAAATGTTTTTTATTAATTCAAAGAAATGTATGCATGGTTGCGATCACATTTGGTAAATGGTAATAAGACAAAATTAATATTCCATAAATCAAAATCATTATGGCAAAAGGGGAAATTGACGAGTTGTTAATTCCATGGTTATTTTCTTAATTACTCTCCCAAATGTTCTCATTTGGTGCAATGACTCTTATAATTACATTTATGCGTAAAAATCTAATGAAATGCACCATTAGAGATATAATAATTAATAAGATGGCATGTGTGTCAACCTTAATCTATAAATAGCTTCAAGAATCTCATAACTCCAAACCCACGAATACCCAATACATAAAAATTTCGGTGGAATCTTCTTTACCAGTTTCTCCACAAAAAAAGAAGAAAAACACCCAAAGGTCTGATATAGCAAATAAGCGAAGTGATGGGTATAAATTTCAGGGATAAAGGCTGGATATTTCTGGGGATTCTTTATTGTTCATCTTTGATTTGCTCAGTTGAAGCAGTGGTCACTTACGATCGTAAAGCTATAATCATCAATGGTCAGAGAAGGATCCTTCTATCTGGCTCCATTCACTACCCAAGAAGCACACCTGAGGTACTCTTCAATTTCTTTACTTACATTTACATAAAAAACAATCTCTTTCTAATATTTTTATGGCTGTTTAATATCTTAATTCAGTTTTTCTTCTTTTATTCTATGCATATTTTCTGCGTTCTTATTGGATCTTTGTTCCCAAAGTTTTTCTGCACATGGTTTTTTCTTGGTTTTGCTTATAGTCTACACTATTTCTTTACAAATTATGTTTTTTTCTATATAAGATATTTGGAAATAAAATTCCGTGTATGCTCTGTTCTATATGCAGATGTGGCCTGATCTTATACAGAAGGCCAAAGATGGAGGTTTGGATGTTATACAGACTTATGTTTTCTGGAATGGCCATGAACCTTCTCCTGGACAAGTAACTTTGCAAAAAAATATTATTCATTTTCTTTTAACTTCTAAATCAAAAATAAACTCTTAACTAATGCGTTCTTTTACTTTTTGTATGCCTTAGTATTATTTTGAGGACAGATATGATTTGGTTAAGTTCATCAAGCTAGTACAACAAGCTGGTCTTTACGTTCATCTCAGAATTGGTCCTTACGTTTGCGCTGAATGGAACTTTGGGTAAAATTATATGTTCTAATATAAATAGAATTTGTGGAATTGTTTCTTTTTATCAAATCATGTATTTAAATATGTTTGATGGTTTACAGAGGGTTTCCTGTTTGGCTCAAATATGTTCCCGGTATGGTTTTTAGGACCGACAATGAACCTTTCAAGGTCTAAACCTTATCTAATTATTTTCTCATATGTTATAGAGTTTCCATTTTTGGATTCATTTATTAACTTTTAAAAAACTTGGTGGTAATGAAAAGGCTGCAATGCAAAAATTCACGGAGAAGATTGTGGGGATGATGAAAGAAGAAAAATTGTTCGAGACTCAAGGAGGACCCATCATTCTGTCACAGGTTTGTATGTTTCGTTATAGTTATTACATAATATCAGTAGGTAGTACCCAAACGAATCTTTGTGTTTAGAATGATATTTTCTTTGTATGTGTATTTAAAAAAAACAAAAAATGGACAGATAGAGAATGAGTATGGACCAATAGAGTGGGAGATAGGAGCACCAGGGAAGGCATACACAAAATGGGCAGCTGAAATGGCAGAGGGACTCTCCACGGGTGTCCCATGGATTATGTGCAAGCAAGATGATGCTCCTAACTCTATTGTATGTTCTTCTTCTTTTTTCTCCCTTTAGTTATTACATATTTGCTTTCTTTTTTTCATCTGGTTATATATTCTTTAAGCAAAAGAATTTTTGTTTATTACTTTTTTGTTTTGTATTTTAAAAATATTTTATTGTGTTCTCTTAAATATTTTCTCTTAATAATACAAAAGTAAAAGAAAAGTTTTGTTTTATACTTTTTTTTCATTTTCTATTGCTTAATTTCTTGTCTTATCTTACTTTTTACCCCGGCCCTTAATAATACATATGCCTTATTTTTTTGGTATTATACCTAACAATTCTAATATATGTTTCTTTTAAGCAAAAGAAAATGTTTGCTTATTCATATGTTTTAAAGTTATTTATATAGATTGAATCATCTTTCATTGTTTATTTTCTTGGTAGGTTAGTAATTATATTCGTTGTCCTCTTTTGATGTGTAATTCTCTTCATCCTTTTCTTGTTAGAAATTGACGTTTATGTGAGGTTGTATAACGTGGGAAATAACGTTACTTCAGTTTCTTTGATTTCCTTTTTCTCATACTTTTCCGTTACATGGAGCTACCAACCATAAAACAGATAATGAATGGGATCCATGCTGTGTTCATATTTTATCATTTTTTTTAAATACATATCTGGAAATGACAAAAACAAATTTTCGTTAAATCTGTACACACTAATTTTTTCCGACAGGTAAACACATGCAATGGGTTTTATTGTGAGAATTTCAAACCAAACTCGGACAATAAGCCGAAAATGTGGACAGAGAACTGGACTGGTTGGTAAGTCACACAACACAATTATTTACTATTTAATACAAATATCTAAAACGAAAATAAAAAATTTAATATATCTTATATTAAAAACATTAACTTGGTGTGTGTGAATCTGCAAATAATTTACCAGGTTCACGGAGTTTGGAGGTGCGGTACCATACAGACCAGCCGAAGACATTGCCTTATCCGTGGCTCGCTTCATACAGAACGGTGGCTCCTTCATCAACTACTATATGGTAACTTCATATTCTCTTTTACCAAAAAAAAAAAAAAAAAAAAAAAAAAAAAAAAAAAAAAAAAAAAAAAAAAAAAAANTTCTCTAAGTTGAAATAATATATACGAGGTTTGATTATTAATAGAGTGGGAAAATGTTGTTAAACAGTACCATGGAGGAACGAACTTCGACAGAACAGCCGGTGAATTCATTGCCACCAGCTATGACTACGATGCTCCTCTTGATGAATACGGTAAATTTAACTCTCATGATCACTTGATATACATAGCGATAACAAACAATATCGAACCATTGTCTAACGATTTTTGGGTTATTTGTTCAAAAGGGTTACCGAGAGAGCCTAAGTATAGTCACTTGAAAAGGCTGCATAAGGTCATCAAGCTCTGCGAACCGGCATTGGTGTCTGCTGATCCTACAGTCACATCGCTTGGGGATAAACAAGAGGTAATGGATGCAATGCAAAGCAATACACGTGTGAAGAGAAGAAAAACTTTCCAAGAAAATTATTAACCATACTTGTTTGCTTGTTTTGTTATTCAGGCTCATGTGTTCAAGTCCGAGTCATCTTGCGCTGCTTTTCTCTCAAACTACAACGCTAGTTCAGCTGCAAGAGTCTTGTTTGGCGGATCTACATATGATCTGCCTCCTTGGTCTGTCAGTATTCTACCTGACTGCAAAACTGA
>OVBW01002467.1:0-11881 GCA_900406355.1 Erysimum pusillum
TACTTCGACGAGCTTGGCGTCCTGTTCTTGTAACTATTCCTGAACAATAAAGTATTTTCAACATTTTTAATCGACTGTTTAAATTCAATTTATAGGTATCTATTTATTTCCTTATTGGTTGATATATTTCTTGTTCTTGATTTTTGGCTAATTTTTTATCTTGTGAAAAGTTTATTTCTTGGTCTAGGTATGTCTTGTAAGTTTTTAGTGAAAATTGCAAGAATAATTTGTATTTGTATGAGGAATTACAGGCTTTTTATAACTCAAACGTCATATGATCTGACTCAAATCCAATGGCTTTATATAAAACTTGTACTGTAATTGTCTTATTTGTACTATCATATATGCTTAGACTAGTCACTAGAGTATGACAGGAGTTGATATGGGAGGATAAAAGTTTCCTTTACATATATAGAAATATCATACTATATGTTGTCTTAAAAGTTTGAGACTCCAATCTTGTCACTCAATTGCATATTGTACTTGATATCTGAATTATATAAGTAATCAATGCCCAAGTTTCATTACCTTGCCCAAAAAAAAAAAGTTTCATTACTTACCTGACAAGTATATATATATATATATTTTTTTATCAACAACTTAAAAATTTCTTGGATGACAATTAATTATATATTCTAACTAATGTGATAGTGTATTTATATTATTTTTTTGGTAGTGTATTTTCTATTTTTTTTTTTTTTTTTTTTGTNCTAAAGATATAAAGACCTTACTTTATATTATACCAAAAAATCCTTTTCTTTTTTTCAGTCAACAAAATGCAAAGAAAAAAATATTTATCTTTACCAAAAATATTTCAACTTTTCTATGATTTTACCAAAAAAATACTCATATTCAAAGTAGTTAAATATTTTTCTTTTTACATAAAAATATCTTCAAAATTCATCAACTTATTAATTAATATAAAAAATATAAATGACATGTTTTTTTTTCTTTCAAATAAACCACAAAATAAGTAGTCAATCGCAGCATGTGCTATCATTTCCTTATTTTGACTTTTCAAAAACTTTGACAAAAAAAAAAAAACGAATATTCTCCACATTCTCTCATTTCTCCTATAATTAAACCCACGCGCCGCCTCTTAACCCTCACGCGCCGCGCTACGATTTCAAATCAATTCCCCAATTCATCTTTTTCATCTTCAAATTCCTCAAAGATCTAAAATTTATGAATTAGAATTCGTCATCATCATCATCATGGGAGGTGTGACTTCATCGATCGCTGCAAAATTCGCTTTCTTTCCACCAACGCCACCGTCTTATGAAGTTATAGCCGACGATAGCATCGGTGGACGATTATACATACCGGAGATTCCTCGTCGCGATGATGTTGATATATTGAAGCTTCGTACTCGTTGTGGTAATGAGATCGTTGCTGTTTATGTTAAACATTCAAAAGCTAATGGCACGCTTTTGTATTCTCATGGTAACGCTGCTGATTTGGGTCAAATGTTTGAGCTTTTCGTTGAGCTTAGCAATCGTCTTCGCGTCAATCTTATGGGGTAAACAAAAACTTATGTGATTGAATCTTAATTTTGTTGAATTTATGCATAATTGGTTGAAGAATTGATCTTTGTAAAAAATTAGTACTTTCTTTGCATATTACCAAAACTACGATCTTTTGATACATTTGTTAGAGACAAATAATGAATTGGATTCTTGAGTAATTGATAAGCTTTTGAGAATTTAAGTAGAATTGTTTTGCGTTCTTATAGTAATATGTTGATTGAAGAATCGAATTTTCGTAAATATTAGTGTTTTATAGCTTCAAAGTTTGAGTCTTTAAACCTGAGGTATTAAAATTGGATCTATTGTTACATTTGTTATACTGATAGTATGTTGTGATTGATTCATTTCGACTTAGAGTTTTCTTCTTTTCTTGATATCTAATGCGTTCATCGGATTTGATTTCTCAGGTATGATTACTCTGGTTATGGTCAGTCTACTGGACAGGTATAGTTTCGAGTTTACTACTCTGTGTTATGAAATATGAACTTCCATAGACTTGATGTTTGTCATTGATATTAGATTTGGTATATGAATCAGGCAAGTGAGTGTAATACATATGCTGATATAGAGGCATCGTATAAATGCCTCAAGGAAAAGTATGGTGTAGAAGACGATCATCTGATATTATATGGTCAATCTGTTGGTAGTGGACCTACGGTTGATTTAGCTTCGCGCACACCTAACTTGAGAGGCGTGGTTCTACAGTGCCCTATTCTGTCTGGGATGAGGGTTTTGTACCCGGTGAAATGTACATATTGGTTTGACATTTACAAGGTGAGTTACTAGACATCAAAATTTTGGTTCTGATTACATTTATAGCTTCTAAATGGCGCGATTCTATGCTTTCCAGAATATTGACAAGATCGGCTCAGTTACCTGTCCAGTATTAGTAATCCATGTAAGTGACAACATTATTTCACTTCTTGCGTTGCTTTGGCTTTATTTTTGCTTCCCTTTTCATTATGACTGTTTTAAGAGCTCTCTCATTATAAGAGTGATTGTTATAAGACAGGTTATTATGTATTTTTCTGACAAAGGAAACTGATGAATGCAAGTCATTGAACTCTCTTGTTGGTCATTTAGGGAACTGCGGATGACGTAGTTGATTGGTCTCATGGAAAACGGCTCTGGGAACTCAGCAAAGAGAAGTATGAACCTTTGTGGATAAGTGGAGGTGGACACTGTGACCTTGAACTCTATCCAGATTTCATCAGACATTTGAAGAAATTTGTTGTATCACTAGGCAACAAACAAGCAGAGCAAGCTGCCACAGAGCAAGATCACTGATATGTTTTAAAATGGGTTACTTTCGAGGGGTTTCTAGAAACAGTCTAGACAGTTGGCCGGAGAAGTCAGAAGAAATGTAATAAGCCTGAGAAATCCAAGATAAGAGCGTTTGATAGGTTTAGAAATTAAATGATAAGGTCTAGTCTGGTGACACAATCTGGAATGTAAACAGTATATTACATTTCGTCAATAAATGTATTTTGCTGCTTTCATACTTTTATTAGGTTCCAAGGAGGTTACATTCTTGATGCGACATTCATGGATGATACTTCTGTGTAAACCGAAATATCCTCTGAGAACGTAGACGATTCGTGAAGAGGCACTGGTGGATTTTGCAAAACAGGCCTAGGAGGGACTTCAATGGCTTCCAGGTTTCCTTCCATCATCTCCACAACTCTGTTCATTGCCGGGCGATCTGATGGGAAAGGCTGAATACACCACAAACCCACCAGCGTCATCTTCTTTGCTATATCCTCTTCTTCGCTGCTGATTCCATTCTCAAAAAGCCTTTCACTGTCTCTTTTCTCAAGATCTTTGTATATCCATTCAGGAAAGTACATTGAGCTTGTGTTTGATGCAGAGTTTTGATCAAATCTTTCTTTGTTCCTTGCTCCTATCATTTCAAGGAGTAACATTCCATAGCTGTACACATCTGATTTGTGGGAGACTCGACCATACATTCTTAAAAACACTTCAGGTGCAATGTACCCTATTGTTCCTCTTGTGTCCAGTAGTGACAAGATGCTTTCTTTCTTCTCGCAAAGCTTAGCAAGGCCAAAGTCTGAAACTTTGGGGCAAAGATTGTCATCTAGGAGTACATTTTGTGGTTTAATGTCAAAATGCACAATCCTTGTTCTGCAACCATGATGCAAGTACTCTAGACCACGAGCAACGCCTAGCGCGATCCCATATAGTTCTCTCCAGTCAATATTTGATGACCTCTTGCTTGAGATGAACTGATCAAGAGATCCATTTTCCAAATACTCATAAATAATTGCTCTCTTGGAACCTTCAGAGCAGAATCCTAATAGGGTAACAATGTTGACATGAGAGGTTTTGCTAATGCTTGCAACTTCATTAATGAAGTCTTCCCCATCACCCTTTGAGTCTTTCAAGATCTTCACCGCAACACTACTACTGTCAGAAAGAGTTCCTTTATAGACAGTTCCAAATCCACCTTTCCCAACCACTTCTGCGAATGACTTTGTAATTCTCTTTACTTGCGCATAGCTATAATGTTTCAGTGGAATAAGGGTCTTTAGATTTTTTTGTCTCAGATCATCTGATGTCTTCTTTTGGCAGCGGATTACACAGAACAAACCAGCGACTATAAAAATGACCCCCATCAATGCAGAAGCAGCCCCAATGCCTAGAGTCGGAAAAAAAAAGAAAAAGAAAGGGGCTTTCATATACAATGGTGTTGCCGGTACTAATCAAATCAAGTTTGTTGAAAGAACAGGAAAATGGTAGGCACCTGCTTTTGTAGCAACATAGCGGGGGCCTACATCATTGAGTTGGCACCAGAAGAAAAGGTTAGTTCTAACGATGTATAGAAGTTTGAATGAATCGTACTGGAAACGGAATAAAAACAAACTTGAAATATAAGTGACTAAGGGAGATTGAGGAGGGAATAAGAGGTGGTTCTTGTGGAAGAACATTAGAAAATTAAAACATGTAGGCAAGATATTGTTACCTAGTGAGACACTATTTGGTGATAGTTCACTGATGAGGAGTTATACTAGAGCTACTAAAAGAAGATAGAAAAATGTCGGTCTGCAAGTAACTAGACTAATATTCAGATTCCTAGTGAATAATAAAAGTTCATTAAAATTATAAAAACTGATCAAAAGAGATGATATGAATACTCACGTTCACAGTGGTTGTAACCATCCCCTTTGAATTGCACACCATCAACTCGAGGACACTCGCATACTCTTCCACGAAACGTATCCTGCAAATTGAGCAGATTAATAGATATAACAGAAACTTTTGCCAACAGTTTCACATTATACCTTGCAAGCAGTTATGTTGGCTGACATATCTTGCCAACAACCGCCAATGTTATCTAAACACTCGTTGGACTCCAAATCTGTCAATTGAAATAGAAGATGCAAATTTTCAAATTTCACAATAAGTGCTAGAAGGTGTGATCGCTGCTATAGTGATCATAAATTTCAAGATATTTATCTAGTGATAAATTTTAAAATATCAAATTGATAGTTTACTTTTATCTGAAATCATAATAAGAATTTATTTTTATTTATAATTTTTTGTTCTAATTTAATAAGGAAAAAAAATGTTTGATTACTTTTAAAAAGAGTTATGGTTTGAATGGTATAACACTTGTTCATGTTTTCACATTTTGAAAACATGATTCCGCTATACTTTTTACTTTTCAAAATATTAATCAAGCTTTCATGTTTTCAAGTTTTTTTTAGAAAAGTGATTCCGTTGTATATGTACCACTAGCTTATTGAAAATATAACTTAAAAAAAACAAACTAAACGTGATTAATCTACTAGTGTTTTGTAATTATTCTATAAAAATTATTGTTCAGTTGGTTCCGCTAACAATTATTCATATATTTCTTTATTCTGCTATTTATCTAACATATCAATCTGGTCCTTACTTTTCAAAAGTTAATAATCATAGGTGATTTTTCAAATTTATAAATCTAGGGTATTTTTTGAAAGAATCGGAACAGATTTCAGATACACAAGGATTATGGTTGCTGACTGATATGAAAGAGGATAGAAAAAGGAAATCAACGAATTTGAAATTATCAAGAAGAATGATCCTAGGCTTATTCAAACTGCAACTTCAGTGTAAGCTGTATAAGAAACTTACCATCAATTGAAAGCAGTTTATTGCATCTTGATGATGAGGCTTCTTTGCAGCAAATCTGTGTGGTATTTTCGAAGCCGCATCTTCCATTAGAGGATGAACATTTCTTACACGCTTTCTCATCAATCTTCACCTTCACTTCAAACCCTTCGTTTAAAGCACTTTCCAAATGTGTCAAATTCAACTCTTTCTCTTCTGGAACGAAACTCTTAGGAACGTTAATTGTGAAACTGTCTTGACAGGAATTTTGGTAACTAAGGTTTTCAGACACTGAGACAAGGCCTCTACTAGGACATGTATAACTCGAACGGTAAGAAAGCTTAGCGTCGCAGAGGTAGAAGACAGTGAGGCTCTTGTAGGTGGAAGAAAGCTCAAAGATTTCGGAAGGCAAGGTTGTGGTTGTGAATGTTGCTTTGCAAAAAGAACCTTCAAGCTCTGCGCTAGCGAGTCTAAGAGTATTTGATGGTTGATCTACATGGAGAACATTGAAAAAATGGTTTGAGATGATTATAGAGGTGGTGGTGTTAAAGCAGTGAAGCTCCAGCAATGGATGACCGCAACTTTGGGGACGATTCCCTCCCGAGAAGGGAAAACCAGCGGTTATGTTCCCACAATGAAACTGAGTGTCGCACCACCCAATTTCTTGTTTACTTGAATCACATGAAAAATGGTGACATAAGGAGAAGAGGAAGAACAAGATCAAACAAGAAGTGGAGAGATAGTACATGATTTGTTTGAGATCTTTGAATTCTGGGTTTTGGTTGAGGAGAGCAAGGGAAGTGACTTAAACAAACACAGAGATAAGCATAAAAGATGAGGTGGAAATGGTAAAGGGCCTGAGGAGCAAGTCAAGTGAGGGTAGTGGCCGAAGCGGAGACTTGGGATGTCATTATTAGTTTACTTTGACAGACTTCTATATTCACATAATTGATAAATGGAAAAATTATTTATCACAAAATTATCATTTGGTCTTTTACCAAAAAAAAAAAAAATTATCATTTGGTCTTTAATTTTTATAAGAAAAATTGCTTAGGACAAATCCTTATTAATGGAAAACATGACACGTAAATAATAGTTAGGTACATATATTGGCTACGACATGGCCACATATGCAAACTTTAC
Organism: Erysimum pusillum; assembly: GCA_900406355.1. Classification (NCBI taxonomy): domain Eukaryota; kingdom Viridiplantae; phylum Streptophyta; class Magnoliopsida; order Brassicales; family Brassicaceae; genus Erysimum; species Erysimum pusillum. Next base: position 6,780 of record OVBW01002467.1, read on the forward strand.
ACAACATTTTGTTACCATTCACAAATAAAAGGTATAACATTTTTGTTATTTGGCCTTTCTCTATTAATATTTTTCTTTAGTAGTGGGAATGAAAGAGACTTGCCGGTAAAGCTATACCATAGTGTCTCCTGTCTACTAAATCTGTTTGTCTTCATTTTTCTTAAGATGACTATAAGTCAAAGAGTTAGAATGATACGTTCACACTAAATTAGGCGTTTAGAGATATGGATGGTTTACGTTGAACGTGACAGCGGTGAGCCTCTTGTAGGTTGGCGAAAGCTCCAAAATTTCTGTTGCAGTTTTGAGTTTCTTCACACTTTGTCTCTCAAGTTAGTTCTCTCTTTGATCCCTCAAGTTAGTTGGTTCACCATCTCTCTCACAAGCTCATCACTTCACTAACCCACAAGGTTAGATCTCATCACTCTCTTTCTCTCTATCTCTTTTAGTGTTTTGTTCCTTTGTTCTAGAGAGAAAAAAACGTTTTTCACAAGAGACTACATTTTACTTCACTTGGATAATTTCTTACAAGACACCACACACATATATGTAGTAGTTTGCACTACTTACTACATACACATACACACACTTACATCATACTTCTACTAACTAGACTCACTTCCACAAGCAACCCACTTCATCTTTAGACTCTAACCACTCCTAACAACTCTCTTACACAATTAGACTCTAACAATACCTTCTAGCTTTATCACTTCAATTCTAACTTAAACATAACTAGTTACTTGGGCCTTTCTCATTCAAAACGTTGGCCCAATACTGACCCAATACCATTGTTGACTTTCTTCTCCTCTTTGACTCTTCTTTTTCGACAACTTCTTCTTGAGACTTCTTCTCTTCTTCGTTGCTTCTGATTCTTCTCTTTACTCCATCTTCTTCTCACTCAAGTTTTTTCTCTTTTGCAGGGTCAATCAAAGGATACAATTCCAACAGTTTCTAAGGCTGTAGAGGAGCAAAAAGAGCTTTATAAGCTCTGCTCTGGCAATTGTAAGACTTTTAGATTTTTGATTTAGATGAAAAACAGTGTACTTTTGGTTTGAGATGACTAGAGAGGTGATGTTGTTTCTGTCGCAGTGAAACTCGATTAATGACCGCAATGTGTTTGTGACGATTCCCTCCCAGAAGTGAAAACCGGCAGTGATGTTCCCACATTGAAACAGAGACTCACACTATTCAAGCTCTTGTTTACTTAAAGCACAAGGAAGATGGTGAAATGAGGAGAAAAAGAAGAAAAATATCAGACAAGAAGTGGGGAGATTGTACATGATCAGTTTGATCTACTAACAGTTTGTCTTGTGTTGATAGTCAAAACGAGAGAGAGATCAATAAAAAGCAAGTGGAAACACTGAAGGTTGTGAAGGACCAAAAAAGGATAGGGACAGATACAGAGAGACTTGGAATCTTTTTTTATCCCTTATTATGTCCTATCTCCAAAATTGATCAGTTTTTCACCGGCAACGTCAGAGATCGATTGAAAATTTCACTTATAGATCAGACCTTTTAGTCTCTGATCAAACTAGTCTAAGTGATTAGATATATGGGGGTTCGAACAAGAACAAAGGTCAAGGTTTAGCGATGAATAAAAAAATTACAGGCACGAGTGTCATTAACTAAAACCAGAGGAATTATGTGTTCATGCTTCCATTGCTCTAATTAATCCCCTAAATACGTTTGTTAATACACACTTTCTTCTCTCAGATTAACTCTCAGCGCCAGATGAAAGAGGCGTAAATATTTTTAGGTTTCATGGTTTGTCATCTATGTAGTGAGAAAGCATCTTCTTCTTCTTATGGTTACAGTGCTAAGTTAGCACAAAAAGCTGAGTTAATACAAATCACTGAACTATTTTGTTGGTTTTTTTAGGGAACTGCAGATGAAGTAGTTAATTGGTTTCACAGAAAACGGCTTTGGGAACTTTGCAAAAGTGAAGTATGACACTTCGTGGATAGAGGTGGACACCTGAACTCTATTTAGATTTCATCAAACATCTGAGGAAATATGTTGTATCACATGGCAACAAATAACCATAGCAAGCTGCCATAGAACAGGATTGCTGATGTGTTTGAACAAGATTGCTAAGAGGTGATACACTTCAGAGTTGGAACGTGGCTGCTCGGGTCAGTTGTGTTTTCTGCAATGAAGAGGTGGAGACTAAGAATCATCTCTTTTTTCGCCTGCCCCTACTCGTCACAAGTTTGGTCTGCTCTTACTAGAGGCATTCTTGGTCACCGCTTCACTTCGGACTGGCCTTCTTTGATCCCGCTTATCCTTGATACATCCCAGACCAAAATCCAAGTGTTTACCTTACGGTATGTATTCCAAATCACCCTACACAGCTTGTGGAGAGAACGGAATGGAAGACGGCATGGTGATACTCCCATCCCCGCTTTGACACTAGTAAGACTCATTGACAAGAATGTTCGGAATCGGTTTACCACAATCCAGACAGCCGGAAAACTCGAGGAGGGCCTTCGCTACTGGTTTCACACCCGCAACGGCTAACTTTCCTATTTGTTGTAATTTAAAAAAAAATTCAAACTCAGACAAAAAAAAGTTGTAGCATTCATTGCAAAAACGACTTTTTGGTGAATAAATTTTACATTCATACCAAAAAAAAAAAAAAAAAAAAAACTAAAAGTATGAGAAATCCCAGATGAGTATTGATACGTTTAAAAGGAGGGTCAGTCTGACATGTAGACACTATATTGCATTTCACGAATGAAGTTATTTACTGCATTCATGATTTAATAGATTAAAGGAGGATTCTTTCTTTAATGTGACATTTATGGATCATACTCTGTACAACTCGAAATGTTCTCTGATAGCGTAGAAGATTCTTGAAGAGGTGCTGCTGGAATTTGCAAACCAGGTCTAGGAGGGATTTCAATAGCATCCACACTTCCTTCCATCATCTCTACAACTCTGTTCATAGCCGGGCGATCAGATGGAGAAGGCTGAATACACCATAAACCCACCAGCATCATCTTCCTTGCTACTTCCTCTTCTTCGCTACTAATTCCATTCTCGATAAGCCGTACATTGTCTCCCTTCTCAAGATCCTTGTATATCCATTCAGGAAAGTACATTGAGCTCGTCTCTGATGTAGAGTTTTGATCATCTCTTTCTCTATTCCTTGCTCCTGTCATCTCAAGGACTAACATTCCGTAACTATATACATCTGACTTGTGGGAGACTCTACCGTACATTCTTGAAAATACTTCGGGTGCAATGTACCCTATGGTTCCTCTTGTATCTAGTAGTGACAAAATGCTTTCTTTCTTCTTGCAGAGCTTAGCAAGGCCAAAGTCGGAAACTTTGGGGCAAAAATTGTCATCTAAGAGTACATTTTGTGGTTTTATGTCGAAATGTACAATCCTTGTTTTACAGCCATGGTGTAAGTACTCTAGACCACGAGCAACTCCAAGTGCAATTCCATAAAGTGCCGTCCAATCTACTTCCATCGAGGTCTTGTTTGAGATGAACTTATCAAGAGACCCATTTTCCAAAAATTCATAAATAATTGCTCTCTTGGAACCTTCAGAGCAGAATCCAAGCAGGTCAACAATGTTGATATGAGAAGTTTTGCTCATGCTTGCAACTTCATTAATGAAGTCTTCCCCATCACCCTTTGATTCTTTCAAGACCTTCACTGCAACAGTATGACCGTCACAAAGGGTTCCTCTATAAACAGTTCCAAATCCGCCTTTCCCAACCACCTCGTTGAATGACTTTGTAATTCTCTTTACTTGCGCGTAGCTATAGTGTTTCAGTGGAACAAGATCCTCTAGATTTTGTGGCCTCGGATAATTTGATGTCTTCCTTCGCCGGCTGATGACATATAACAAGCCTCCAACTGCAAGAGTAGCCACCAGAACTCCACAAGCAATCATGATTCCTAGAGTTGAAACACACAAACATAGTTTTCATAATTAGGGTATGTTAATCAAATCAGGTTTGTTGAACAAAGAGGGAGAAGGGTGAGCACCTATTTTCACTTTGATAGAGTGGCCTGCATCTAAGTGAATTGCATCAAGAAAAGATTAGTTGGAACTGAAGACATAACTTTGAATCTTACTAGAAAAAAAATAAAAATAAATAAAACTAGAAACTATAGACTTATAATTATTAGTAACGGCCCATAAAAACCCCCAATTTGATTCCGCCTGGCTAAGAAAAAAAAAACAGAGTGATGGATAGGAAACTTACAATAGCAGATGAATCTACTTGAGTTCTGATTATATCCACAAGCACCCCCAGAACCAGTGCACATCAGACATTCTTTGTTAAGTCTAAGCTCAAAACCGTCTCTAAGAGCCTTCCATAGATTTACTACATTCGGACTTGTTTGCAGTATGTTGAGGGAAGGTCCAGATGCGGGAACACTGACGTTTCTTTCGCAAAATCTCCTGAACTCGTTTAAAGATGAACTGATCTCTTGAAGTAGAGGAGATGAGAGGTTTCTCGTCACATAGTAATTTCTTTGGTGTTCAATACTCTTATCATTTGGACAATCAAGCATTCCACCAAACTTATAAACTTCCCCTGAAGTGGTGCAGTTGTAATAAATTGTTAGCAGCTCGGTGTTAGGAGCAAACGGAAGGACGTTCTCCATGAAAGACACATTTAAAGGAGATCGAGGACAAAGATTGTTGATAAACTCGGATCTGGCGAGTCTTATCCTACCAGAGATATAATTTTGTTCTAAGATTCTGAACTTCACAGAGGAGAAGCTAACCTCTGCACCACTTGTGTGGCATTCGAGCTTGAACTCTGGGTGACCACATTCTTCTCTACCAGGAATCCAGAAAGGGTACAAGAGACCACTCTCATCGCCGCAGTTAAATGGTTGACTGCAGCGTCTATAAAGCTCATTAGTTGAGAAGACACAAGATGTGATCAGAAAGAGCATCCATATGATTCTAAGGGACACAGATTTTGTCAAGGAAAGAAACAGACTGATCATTGTATTGCAAGTGAAAAAAAAAAATGGTGAAGAAGAAGAAAATAGATGAAACAATTGGTGAATTTCTTTTGTTTTGTAAGAGTTGGACTAAAGGAACCTATGTTTGGTCTTTTTAACGAAATTT
>OVBW01002469.1:0-11871 GCA_900406355.1 Erysimum pusillum
GCTATGATGGAGGAATTAAGAAAGTTAAGACAAGAAATTCATGCGTATCCTACTATGAATGAAATGCGTGAAACTCTTACAGTCCATAGAGACGCGATTGATCACCTCCATGATCTCCAATTGGAAAACGAGAATGAGTTAGTTAAGCTCAAGGCGATGATAGACAAAAAGAGTGATGTAATAGATAAGGAGTTGAAGAATGCGGTTGTTGCATTTTTTGTTGTTCTAGCGATAATAATCTATTTGTTTAAGTAGTTTAGATAACTTAACTCAGTCGTAATCTTTTTTTTTTTCAGTCGTACCGTATGTATTGAATTCGAAATTTATTATTTTCTTTTGAATTTTTTTGAATTTTTTTGGAATTAAACTTTAACGGCTGTACAAACGTGATAATTACTGAATTTACTGCGCGGATAGACACATAATGATGGGTTGCGTTTCCACATGAACACGCTTTTCCTGCAAATAAAAGATAAATACAAAAAAAAAAAAATTAAAAAAAAAAAGAAATAAAAAAAATCGATTCCTAAATACGTTATCTCAATTTGTTCCATTTAAGATAAATCAACCGTAGATAGATTATAACTCAGTCGTAAAGTATTTGTGTAAATTCGAAATTTTGAATTTTGAATATTTTTTTGAATTCTTCTGAAAATTAAACTTAATTTAACTATTGAACAAACATGATGATTACTGAATTTACTATGGGGATACTTAGTTCTTTTCACATTTTGTTCTCATATGTTAGTGGAGTCCTATAAACACGCAGATATCAATTTTGTTCTCTAAACATTTCGTTCTCTAACTTATATTAGTCGATTTCCTAAATACGTCATCCCAATTTTTCCGATTTATAATAAGTNCAAACGAAAACTCGATCTGCTTCACAAATCCCGAAGTCGAACATTTAGTTCACTAAACAAACATTTTGTTCTCTAAACCTTTTGTTTGTCGAGTCATATAAACACGCTTTTCTCAATTATTCCGATTTATGTTAAGTCAGCCGTTTCTTTATGATAACTCAGCTTAACATCGAATGCAGTAAATGTGAATTTTTTTAGCTTTTCATGTAAACAACGAGTTTAGATGACCTTTATATGATAAAGATCATGAAATTACATCGTGTTTGTGCGTTTTNCATTGTCATACCCTGTAAGCGCTACTTAGACAGCTTCACGAATTTTACTTTCTCTTTTGATTTTTTCTTGTTAGTTAATGCATGTACATTTGTTTTCAATAATGTTATGAACATAAATATATGATTTGTATTAAAATANAATATATGTAAGCAAATCATTTTTGTAATAATTATTAATTCTAACAACTCAACCGTAGATAGTTGATAACTCAGTCGTAACGTATGTGTGTAAATTCAAAAATTTGAATTTTGAATTTTTGAATTTTTTTGAATTAAACTTTACTACTACTATAGCGGCTGTACAAACGTGACGATTTATGGAATTTACTATGCGCATAGACGACACGTAACGATGGGTTGCGTTTTCCCATAAACACGCTTTACCCAAAAGAAAATTATTGCTACTATTAATCTAATATAAAAAAACAACTCTTCCCCAAACGAGAAAACTCGATCTGCTTCACAAATCCCGAAGGCGAACATTTAGTTATCTAAACAAACATTTCGTTCGCTAACCTATGTTAGTCGATTTAAACACGCTTTTCTCAAATTTTCCCGATGTATAGTAAGTCAGCCGTGTCTTTACGTTAACTCAGCTTAACCTCGAATGTAGTAAATGTGAATTTTTTTTTAACTTTTCATGTAAACAACGTGTTTATATGACCTTTATCCGATAAAGATCATGAAATTACATCGTGTTTGTGCGTTTTCAAACTTGTCCTGCGGAACGATACAACACAAACCCTAAACCCTAAACCCTAAACCGTACATTGTCATACCCTATAAGCGTTACTTAGACAGAGTTAACCCTTTTCTTTTTTTTTGTTTCTTTTTTTTTTTTTTTTTTGTGAAAGTGATGTGAATATACTGTCAATAATCTGAAAGTAAATATATATGTAATAATAATTGTTTTGAATATGGGTAAAAAGATATTTTTTGATACTGATTTATTCTATCAACTCAGCCGTAAATATAACATAAATTAGTCGTAGCATATGTGTGTAAAAAAAGAATTCGAAATTTTGAATTTTTGAATTCTTTTGTGAATTAAACTTAATTTAACTACTGACCAAACGTGATGATTATTGAATTTACTATGCGGCTAGAAGACACGTAATGCTGGGTTGCATTTTCCCATAAACACGCTTTACACTAAAGAAAGTAATAATTTTAAAATAAAAATAAAAAATAAAACAACTCTTCCCCATATACACGCTTTTACTGCAAATAACCGACAAAAATAAATCGACTCTTCCCCAAACAAATCTTCACAATCCACTCAACCCAAAAATCCCAATTCCAAACCCTACCAATAAGAACATTTTGTTCTCTAAATAATCTCACCCAACAGATTTTCCCAATCTACAGTTCGCTTATTTTTTATATTGTTCATATAAAGCTCTTCGATATTTAAAATAACAACTCAGCCGTATGGTCTAAACACCGCTTATTTATTAAATTGTAACTCGGCCGTGTAATTGTGGTAACTCAACCAATAACACGAATTCGATATGATAACTCAGCCAAAACAAGAATTCGATATGAGTGGAAAACTTTAGAATTTTTATGCAGGATAAGTTCTGATTAGCCTTTATAATAACTTTTCCTGAAAATGATCATGAAATTACATCCTGTCTGATCGTTTTAAGACTTCCATACAAAAGGCTATACATTACAAACCCTCCTATTATGCTTGACTTAGACTTTCAAATACAAAATCAAAACAGCGAAATAAACTGGACGTAACGCCACCAATTGAAGCAATCTTCGCATCGATTATACATAGTGCAATCTCCTCCGACGCATTTTGGGATATCTTCAAACCTCCATGTAGACGTATATGGTGGTCTCTTTATCCCCAATGGCATAATCCCAAGCATTTGTGCGAAAACTCTCGATGAGACATATTCTGTCCTAGCATGAGACCCAACTCTCTTTTTAAAATAATCCAACCGCTCGTTGCCCATATGGTACTGACCCCGAGAGAGTAGAAAAATACCTAGAGCGAACTCCATTTCTTCAGATAATGGGGATGTTTTCAACAGCAAGTCGATAGCCTCTTCAATCTTCCCTTCCGTGACTGCTAGTCGGAGACTCTCCAAGTAACATGCAACTACGTTACCAGCCTTCACACATCGCTTGAAGAAAGGATGATAGACGGACCCGGTGTTAACTAAGTCAGGCTGGTCGAGTAAGGTCAGGAGACATGCTTCTTTCAGCACGTCTTCCTTGTACACTAAATCCCTGCCTAATATACCCGTTCTCAGTAGAGGCCCCAACTCCTCGAATCGGAGACGACCAACGCGGTTGACAATTGAGACTAGAAGATGTTCGGGGATTGAGAACAGAACATTATAAGCATTCGTTGCCATGATGCTTGGAGAGTTTGTTTTCTTGAACGTTTTAACTTCCAACGAAAAAAGAAGTAGATATATAGCAAATTAGTATCACCAACTAACCACAACTTTCTGATCCCCTTTTTCTTGAAAGGACGAAACTGCCCCTCTTCGCATTTTTTGATCGAATTTATAATTAGGTTGTGTTTCGTATTATCAAAACGACGTAGTTTTAGGGTAAACGGAGACACTAACGGGTATTTAACCCGTATAATACGATTAATTCTAACAACTCAGCCGTAAATAGAACATAAATCAGTCGTAACGTATGTGTGTAAAAACAATTCGAAATTTTGAATTTTATTGAATTCTTTTATGAATTAAACTTAATTTCACTATTGAACAAACATGATGATTACTGAATTTACTATGAGACTAGAAGACTCGTAATGCTGGGTTGCGTTTTCCCATAAACACACTTTTCCCCATATACACGCTTTCACTGCAAAGAGAAGAATAATTCGGAAAAAAAAAATTAAAAATTCGCCGTTTACCCAAACAAAAAAAAAAAACAAAAAACTCGATCAGCTTCACAAAGTGACTGACTTGCAATTTATTGAAGTATTTGTAACACTTTATAATAACTCAGCCATTGAATCAGCCAAAACAGAAACGATTATGCGTTAACTCAGCCTTTACTTACAACTCAGCTATATTACAAATGAATTTTCGTCCAGTCAGCCATATCGTAATAATACAATTGAATTATAATTACCACTGAGGTATTATTCGAACGATTGAGTTATTACACTTTCAATAATGAGTTATCTACCCATACCACAAGGGAAAGTGGTGATCTATAAACTTGCAGAAAAACAAGACCTCCATCTCCCAAAAGCATGAGTCACACAGTATCCCTATCTTACGATCGTACCACCAAGACAACCATTGCTTGTGCACTGCACACCTACATTTCACCACAGACCGTAAACCTACCCCTTCCCTTAGCACTTTTAATATGCGAGAAGGTTGGTTTCTTAAGATTAATGTATACGGATCGAAGATCTTATCACGAATCCTTTTTGCGGATTCCCTTGTTAACTGAAAATCATGCCGCCTGATACCTTCAAGATTGAAAATAGTTTTGACCATCATAGAGTAGATGTAGATAGCAGGCTCCCAACGAAGCGCAGCAGCTTGTTGTATCATCCTCAGACCCTCCGTCTCATCGGCCGTGAAGAAGTAATCATTAACTCCCTTTATCAACAGAGCCGACGGGTTGTTATGTGCGAGACAGCGCTACTTGAAATACATCGGAGGCGGTTGCTCAGGCCAAGGTACCCGCATGAAATTGAAATCCACACTTCTGTGGAATAACGTCGAGTTTGCAAGATCTCTAAAGCGCCTGCATGTCGCCTTAGCACGACAAAAGAACCGGAAACCAGTCTGCATGATTTGTAGCAACATAGTAATAACAAGATCATCAGATAGGGACGTGATGTCCAAAGTAGGCAAATCTGCTTCTCTTTTTTGGCGAACGGATCTGTGGTTGTCGCCATGTAATCGATCTCTCATGGTGTATACGTGAAAACCCTTCGTATTCTGGATGGTTACAACGTCTCTAGGCGAGACTTATATGACGGTGGAGAAGCATGATCGATACGTTGCGACTTAATGCATTAAATATCAATTTTTAAAAAACAATAAATTACTAATTTAAGAGATCCGCATGGTGGACATGGAGTTGAAGGAGGCGACTGTGGTGAAGGACGCTTTCAAGTTGCACCCGATCAATTGGGATAAATTGGGGTACGGATCTACGGATGACTACTGAAGAACGCAGACCGAGTTTTTAATGATTTTTATTCTTGGTATCACACATGTAGTAAGACGATGTTCTATTTTGATTGCTAATTCTATTTTGTTCATAAATTATACAAAACGGCTGAGATATGATATTGTCATCTGACTTATTACACACATGATGGCTGATTTACGGAATTAATGTGACTGAGTTACAATTTTCGTCTGGCCTAATTTACAGAAAATAAATGTATTTATTAGCCCTTAATTTCCTATTTTCCCCAAACGATATTCATTTAATATGATATGATAACTCAGCTAAACCACTTTATTAATTTATTATTATTATTATTATTATTATTATTATTATTTTTTTTTTTTTTTGTAGCGTAAATACACGTGGGATCCGAGACATACTTTAACGGTGTGGACGCAGTTTAACAAGATGGCTATACAAAATGCAGATGATTGATATCAGGTGCATATTGAGACGTTTGGGTGATAAGCCGAAATGGATGAATATGAAAGTGTGGACAGATTTGTCTGACATGTTTGCTGAATACGTTTGTTTTTGAAAACTGATCGACTCCATATTTTACCCTCCATCTATGCGATTTAGGATATGTTTTTAGAGTCTTTCTAGTGCTTTTGGAGTGTTTTTGGTGTCTTTTCAGGTACATGTGTGTTTTGGGTGCTATTGGAGATAATGTTATATTTCAGTGCAAAAACGGAGCAAAATACCAGTTTTCAGGGTGTGTCGATCGACAGCCTTTAGATGTGTCGATCGACACGAATATCGCACGAAGAATCTGCACGAAAACTGTACGAAATCTGTACGGACCAGTTTCACCCCAGAAGCCCAAATCGATTCCTAGAAGATTTTGGATTCCCAAGACCGACCTAATCAAGCCCAAGACGTCCCTAGCTTGTATATATAGGGTTTTAAGGTCATTGTTTAGACCTAAGTCCTTTTCTAAGGCATAAGCTTTGTTCTATTGTTCCTGAGAGAATTTCTGAGAGATTTTGGGAGAGAAGAATCAGAACTCCCTGAAGAGAGAAGATTCTGAACTCCTTTACTTCTTCCTTTAATTCTTTTATGATATCTATTCTATTCATGATGTTTGCTTCATTCACCATGTCTGAGTAGATCTCTTGTTAGATTTAGGGTTTCTCACAAAGGATTGATGATTTGATTGAATTGAATTGATTAGTTAAGGATTGTTTATCTTATATTGTTCTTCACCTTAGGATTGTTCTTAATGCTTATTCTAGATTCGCGACCTGGAATTTGAACTTAGGTTGTTAGTCACCACGACAGTGGGATTGATTACTTGAACCTATCTAGGGCGAGCAACACTCCTGATTCACAACGACAGTTGGTTTTAGGGTCTTGTGAACATATTGAACCTGAACTTTAATGCTGATTTAGATTCTAAGATTTCACAACGACAGTTGGATTTCTGTTTCCAGGTTTAGGAGTATTCACAACGACAGTTGGTTTACTTACTTTTATGTTTGAGTTCTAGAACATTGATTAATTTATCCTGACTAAGCATTCTATTTATCATTCCTGATTTCCTGAGAATTCCCTGGATCTAACGTTTGCTTCCTATTGTTTACAAAACTCGATTTAATATTCTGCACTTGCTTTCTTTTACTTTACATCTTTCTGGTTTAGCTTAATTCTACACTGATAATCTATTGTGTGAATCAGAGTCCCTGTGGATTCGATCCCTAAGTACTACAGTGATCTCTTAATTTGAGAGAGTAGCTCTAGGGTTAATTTGAGCATATCAAAAACTTATTGTATTTTATTTTCAATTATCGAATAATAAACAAGTGTGTTAGTTCACTCATGTCTTTTAACAAATGATTATGAGAAATCAGCCATGTCGTCAAAATGAACCATCCAAACAACGAATGAATTTGTTCCTACCTCAGCCATGACGTCAATATACTAACGGATAATTATACAATAACTCAGTCGATTCGTTATAATAAATCAGCCAAAATACGATTATATTATATGTGAGTTTTATTATCAAAAGATCTCAACCGTAGATAGATGATAACTCAGTCGTAAAGTATTTTTGTAAATTCGGAAATTTGAATTTTGATTTTTTGGATTTTTTTGAATTAAACTTTAATACTAATATTTAACGGCTGTACAAACGTGATGATTTACGAAATTTACTATGCGCATAGACGACACATAACGATAGGTTGCGTTTTCCCATAAACAAGCTTTACCCCAAAGAAAATTGTAAATTCGAAAATTTGAATTTTTGAATTTTTAATAAATTAACTTTTTATTTAACTATTGTTCTTCAAACGTGATAATTACTGAATTGACTATGCGGATAGAAGACACGTAATGCTGTGTTGCGTTTCCCCATATACACGCTTTTACTGCAGAGAACCGACAAAAATAAATCGACTCTTCCCCAAACAAATATTCACAATCAGCTCAAACCAAAAAATCCCAATTCCAAACCCTAAGAAAAAATACTCTCAATTTCGTGGATTACTTTATTCGATTTCTCTACTCGTCTCAAATTGAAAATGAGTTCTTGTTCCGAGTCATCAGTACTAAGTGACCGTGGATTTCCGTCGAAGTGTGTGTGTGGATTAGGTGTTACGATTTTTACAGCGAAAACTCAAGACAATCCTGGCAGACCGTTCTTCCGTTGTGAAAGTAAGAAAGATCCAAAGGAGTGGACAGATAAAAAAGATGTAAGCAGAGTGTTTTGGTTTTCCTTGATGTTTATGTATGTTATTGTTGCGTTATTCAATCTCGTTTATTTGTTATGAACTAGGGTCACTTATTTAAGTGGGTTGAGGCTGCGGTGTATGAAGAGGTTGAAGATGCATTACCAAAACTGGAACTTTTGGTAAATAATATCACAAACGCTAAGTCAGATGTAAGTGCTGCTCTACAAGAACTCCGATATGATGTCAAGTTGAGTAAACTTGAAATCGGCAAATGCAAAGTGTGGTTGAAAGTGTGTTTTGTCTGGATTTGTTTTCTGACGATTGGCATTGCTTACCTACTAGCTGGTAAAGCAAAGGAAACAAATTCAATGTTGTTTCTTGGATATTAGTGTTTCAATGTTTGTTGAAAGGACAAAACTGCCCCTCTTCGCATTTTTTATCGATTGGGATAATCTGGGTATTGATCTGGCTGATGTCTACTAAAAACGCAGATCGAGTTCTTAATGCTTTATAATTCGTACTCGATGTTGGTGTATTTTGGTACCGTATCTATGTGTTAGACAATGTTCTATTTTGATTCCTAATATAATTCGTATTCTGATTTAATTTATTAACTTTTCATGTAAACAACGAGTTTAGATGACCTTTATCTGATTATTATAATGACTGAGTTATTATATTATTTTATGACTTATTACACCCATTGTGGCTGATTTGTTGAAGTATGATGACTTAGTTATAATTTCCCGGCTGAGTTATAATACGTGTAAGTGTGATTTACTGAAACTAAATAAATATATTTAATACTATACAAACGAGATGATTATTGAATTCACTTGGGAATAGAAGACACCTAATGATAGGTTGTGTTTTCCCATAAACACGCTCTACCGCAAAGAAAATATTTATGAATTTAAAAATAAAATTTTAAAAACTCAGCCTTTCTTTATAATAACTCAGCCATTACACTAGTGAGTATATTTTAGTATAAGCGGTTAAAGCTTTTGATTTTCTTTTTTCCCAAGCGATTCAAATCTTCAGTAGTTATTACGAAAAGACTTATCTATCAACCCTCGTAAAGAGTAACGACCATAAACGTTGCATGCGAAACGTTGTATTGTTTTGGAAGCATCTTTTCGTTCTCTATATATTTGTCAGTATATCTCATATCGTCAATGATTTTTAATTTTGGTACCACACAAGTAGTAAGACGATGTTATATTTTGATTGCTAATATATTTGTTCGTAAATTATACAAAACAGCTGAGATATGATATTGTCATCTGACTTAGTACACACATGATGACTGATTTACCGAAGTAATGTGACTGAGGTATTATTTTCGTATGGCATAATAAACGAAAAATAAATGTATTTAGTAGCCCTTTGTTTTCTCTTTTCCCCAAGCGATGCATTTAATATGATGTGATAACTCAGATAGACCACTTTATTCATTTTTAAAGATCAGTAAAGCAGTCTTAATGTAAAAAATACAAAAATGATAATTCCACCACGACGTTTTAATAACTCAACTAACTCGAGGACCGTAAACGTCGCATCTCTGTAAGCATCTGTTCGTACTCTATATATATATACTAATACTACATAGAAACAAAGCAATCATCTATCATATCTTCTATCTTCCGGACATTAAAACCCTTTTCTCAAACTAGTCTCGCTTCCTTCAACACATCAATCGGCATCAATGGAGTTATCCGGTTCCGGTTCCGGTTCTGGTTCAAACAAGAGGAAGCATGTTGCAGATGATGAGAGTGCGAAAATAAGAGAACAACAAGACAAGTTCAAAGCGGTAATCAATATCGTGAAAACAACAATGAAAGAGACAGAAACGGCACATCTGGTGGAAATCGCATACTGTGAGAAGAAAGCGGAACGTGAACTGTTAGAAAGAATGAAAAAGTCTGATTTTAACATCGATGAAGAGATCCGTATGGTGGTTGAGGAGTTAAAGTTGGCGGATGTGGAGAAGCAAGCCGTGAAGGTGACGAAGATCGATTGGGATAAATTGGGGTTTGGATCCGCCGAATGGACGAGCTCTTCGTTTATAAATGACTAATGGAGATGATTCGCGTTGTTTCCTGCTTTTAAATTTACAGTTGTTTATGTATTTTGTACCACATTAGTAGTAAGACGATGTACTATTTGGCTTCCTATGTTAGTAGCAAAATTATATATGATGACTGAGTTATAATGAGTGTGGCTGAGTTATAACTCACATGTGGCTGGTTTATTGAACTATTGTTACTTAGATATAATTTCCCGTCTGAGTTATTGCTAACAAAATAATAAACCGATTAAATACAGTATATAATATTGAGAATATTTTAATTAGAGCAGAGACAAACTGTTATATACTCGGGTCCACAAAAAAAAAAAACTGTTATATACTCGGAGTATTATAGGCGGTTAAAGCTATTGATTTTCTCGTTTCCCAAGAGATGCAAATCTTCAGTAATAATTACGGTTGGACTTATAAGCTGAAAACCTACTATATTTAATAGTAACAAAGCTATCTTCACTCATACTTTTTTTTTTTTTTTCTTTTTGTTCAAATCTATCTTATCTCATACTTATCTTCTATCTTCCATACATTAAAACCCTTTTATCAACCTATTTTCGGTTCATTCAATTCATCATCAAGTGTTATCGATGGCAGCATCCGGTTCCGGTTCCGGTTCCGATTCTAGTTCTGGTTCGAAGAAAAGAAAGTATGAACATGATGCGGGGGTGGAGATTGTGGAACAAGAAATAATGTTCAAAGCGATAATCAATATGGTGAAATCAACAATGAGGGAGACAGAAGAAGCACACCGGTTAGATATCATATACCATAAGAAGATAGCGGAACTTGATCTGTTAGCAAGAATGGAGAAACTTGGAATTAACCTGGAGGACGAGATCCGTCTGGCGCGTGAGGAGGTGAAGATGGCGGGTAGGAGGAAGGAAGCTTTCAAGGTGACAGAGATGAATTGGGATAAATTGGGGTATTGATGTGCGGATGACTACTGAATTACGCAGCTCGAGTTTTTAATGCTTTTTAATTCGCAGACGATGTTGTTGTATGTTGGTACCGTATCAGTAGTAAGACGATGTTCTATTTTGATTTCCTAACCTATGTGTTCGGTGTTTGTTAAACTTGGTAAAATGTGATGCTGTTTATGTTAATGTTGTTTCTATTGCAATGGTATCGTATATGTTAATTCAGCAGTAAAAATGCAGCCGTAAAACAGAGTACTCTGCCATAAAAACAGAGCAACTCAGCATCAGTTATTCAGAGCAGATTAAATCAGCCAAGACCAAATGATTATGCCGTAACTCAACCATTACTTATAACTCAGCTATATTAGAAATAAATTTTCGTTAAAGCAGCCATCATAAAAAGCAATCAGCCACAGCGTTATAATACAATTGAATTATAATGCGTCAAAATAATAAAACGATTAAATAAAAATTGAGAATTAATATGAATAAAATCTGTTTGTCTTTTCGAAAACGTGATGATTAATGAATTTTTATGCATAGCCGACACGTATTGTTGGGCTGCGTTTCCCCATAAACATGTAATAATAATTTTAACATATACCTATTTTTATAATGATGTTGTACTGATAACTCAGTCGTACACAACAACGTATCCCAGCCGTAACGGTTAATTTTTTAATTGTTTGGTTTGTTTTTTTTGCGTTTCCCCAAAAAACACCAGTATTTAAGACCAGTTCGGAGTTTTTATTTTATTATCGTGTCCATTCATATTCTGTTGATGTTTCTAAACCCTAAACCAGATAATCCTAAATAATATCCTCTGAATTCTTTATCAAGTTGGAGGAAACGATAGGCTGATCAACTCACGACTGAATCTCC
>OVBW01002471.1:0-11869 GCA_900406355.1 Erysimum pusillum
CAGAGGATCTTAACTTTAATATTATGTAGACAACACAGTTGCAACATCTAGTAGCCAGCGAGAACAAAGTGTAAACCCATGAGCGCATCAACATCATCTAAAGTGCTACCAAGTCAGCTAAAGCTATCTAGTTGATAGAAGTTGTATTCTTTCTCTAACATAGAGTTATCATAAAATATTAAGTTTTTATTCAAGTCAGAGCTAGTCATGTCTGAACTTCTTTCATAATATATTTATAACATACGAGTCTCATTTACAGGTTTTGTGTGAGCTTTATCATTCTGTTGCATCAAGCAATTAAATCGAAGCTGGATCTGAACAAGATCACTTATTTAATTCTTTTTCTGCTGATACATCCAGATTAGATTAATACATCAAGCAAACTAAGCTGCTATGTTCATCAGGGAAAACGCTCTTCCAGATTCAAGCAGAGAGAATCTTGAGTGTTGAAAGACTTGTTAACCATGTTTTCTAAAGTTAGGTTTCTCTTGGTGCTCGGCCATTTACAAAACCACGGGACATTGAATTCAAACTTTTGTTCAGTACCGTATCTCCGAATTCTTAACACATTGGTTCGGTTTCTACTTATATGTTTGCTATAGAAGTTTGCTTCGGCTGATAGGGAGAGTTTACGAAAACGTCAACTAAGGTTTTACAAACGACGTATATATATGCTTATGGACAATACATGCATGCTCTTTGACGTTAAAATAAAACTAAAAAGTTGAACAATAAGTAGTCATAGTGACCAAATATATTGTAAACCAAGAAACTTGTATACAATAAACAGTATATATTATATTCCCTAGAAAGTGACGTTATTTTTTATTTTATTTTTTGTCAACACACATATTGTTGGTTATTATAGTACGTACCAATATATATTGTAGTATTCTTTTGTCCCAACTTGACAGTGTTGCTGAAGCAACTAGGGAGTTATGAGATCCCCAGTAAACATCAAAAAGTATGATCAGAACCTTTGTGGATCTTACGTACCATTGAACACCAAGAAAGTACAAGATATTTTTCGCAAATAGAGGATCCTTGATTTTTGTTTTTTTCTCTTTGAAAGAGAGATCTTAAGTTTTTCCTGTTACCTTTTTCGAGTTTACTAGAGGCTATTAGGTATATTATTGGACGATAATTGTTGAAAACTCGGTAAATACAAAGTTTGTAACCATCCGACATAACTTTCTTGTAGATTGGTTAAACATAAAAAAAAACACTGGAAAATTATGATCATAACTAGGAGTCTAGGAGCTAGGATTGATTTTGGTCAACTTTATTCACTATCTAGTGTTTAACATTTCAACATTATAATCGAGTTTTACGGGTCAATATATCCACAATATTTGAAAGGAAAATCGTGACAAGCCAAAAATGACAATCTTACTCCTATGTGTTAATGATATAACATGACTCCAGATGCTTCGGTTACGCGGATTTCACTTTCAATCTTCACTTTTCTCAACAATAATTGAAAAGTTAACATATTTCTTACATCAAATTTAATTAATACACACAGAGAAAGCAAACATAGTATTTTTATAATTTGTTTTTTTTTTTTTGGTGGGAGTATTTTTATAATTTGTTGAAAAGAGGGACTTCAACCATTTTAACCAAACGAAAAAAAAAAAAAAAAAAGGAAAAAAACCATATTAACTAACACTTTTTGGAACACCTTGATTAAGAGGTCACCACAAAACCATATTAAAATGATAGTATGAGAATTGATAGACATCTAATATACTACTATTATCCTCAGTTATTTCTAAATCGCCAAAAAAAAAAAAAACACTGATATTGAGAATTTATATAGAGAGATCAACATTTTAATCTCATCTCAACTACAACCAGAAGCTAGAAAACAATAAAAGTAGAGGAATGAAAAGCTAAATCGTTATTAAAGAATGCAAATCTTTCCTTCAACATCTAAACATTCTACATTACCAGTAGAATCTCCGAAACATCAGTTAGAAAGAAAGAAAAAAAGGAGAAAAAGGTTCCATATTAACCAGCCTTATCAACATTTTTAAGAGAGATAAGACTTAAGAGATCAAAGATCCGAGAGAGATCCTTGTAGCCTTTCTATATTATAGGATCTGAGGACTAACCTCTACTCAGCATCATCATCATCACTAACTTTACTGGCCAGATTTCTTATCCAGTTTCTTAGAATATATTCCTCATCCGATCCAGTTTCTTAGAGTAGGCTTTCAAGTTCTTCTCATACCTATCCAGTGCCTCGAAGTAGAGTTTCATGTCTTCCTCATATTTCAGCATACATTTTGCCGCCTCATCATTGTAAGGAGCTTTATCCTGTATATTATTGCAAAACTAATTAATGGGTTTAAAACACACACAAATTTAAACCAAGGTTAACTAGCTTAAAAAAATACATACGCCATTTCAATCAACATATCAGATTTTTCTTTTAGTTAGAGTAATGCGAAATGCATCTAGGAGTCTCATCTATATGATGTTAGCCTATTCCAAGTGTATGAAGAGGAGACTTAACAGATTTATTCTGTTGCCTGTAAGGCTTCCGTTTGGAAAGCAGGGTTACTTCCACTTCTTCATCGAAATTGTTATCAATTTCCTGTATTTGTTTCATCGGTTGTATTTGAGTGGTTCCATGTATCATGTAAACTCTTCCGATTAATATAATTGGTTTTGCAGTGTTAAAAAAAAAAAAATACATACGCCATCTGCCATGGATCTCCAAGTTTCAGTCAGTTCTGCAGTCTGTATTAAAAATAAAAACAAAATGTTAGCAAATCAGGCACAATACAAAACATCAATAAAGTTTTAGAGACTGCAACACTCACCTTAGAGTCAGATTTGTCCTCTGGGTTCTTCTTAAAAAACTCATCCCTTCAATTCAGCAAAGTTAAGAAAATTAATCACAGAGAGTACTGGTATATGGTTTCATTATGGCAAACAAATAATCGAGCTCTAACCTCCTTTTCAAGGGATTCTAATACGTGTGTTATACTCAAAACGTACTAGTGAACACAGAAACTATATATATCAGTCAATACTTACAAGAAAAGTAACAAGCCAGTAGCTGCAGGCACTGTCTCCTCAGAAACTTCAGGTACAAACCGTACTGAAAACAAAACATGTGATTACTATAAACATAAACATAAATATAACCCTCCCTCCGTGTAATATTCATTTAACCACTTACCAGCATAATTTGGTAGTGTTCTACGGCCGTCTCCTCATACTTGATCATCACCTTCTCAGCCTCATCGATGTAAATTAAACTTTCTTCTCCTAAGTTATCAGAACCGACATGTCAAAACATAACAATTCCAATCTAGTTAACTAGGTTTAAAAAATACGTACATCATCTGCCATGGATTTCCACGCTTCATACAATCCCCCCATCTGTCATCAATTACAAACAATGTCGGTAAAATATCAAGCTATACAACACATAGATGAAGTTTCAAAAATGTCAAAACATTTTAAACTCACAAATGCAGCAGGGTTGTCCGCAGGGTCATTCTTCCAAGTGGTGTCGAATTCATCCCTGATCAAATAGTAGCAGAAACAAGAGTAACACAATATTCCATTGTTAGACTTGAAACTTTTGACCACAAGTGTCAAAGGCTTACTACTTGAGGGATGAGCCGATTCTTACAAGAAAATTAACAAGCCTGTGGTGGGCTGTGTCTCCTCAGGTGCCTCTGGCTCCTCGGATTCTGGCTCGCCCTCACATTCCATCTCGTCAGATCCCTTTTGCAAACACATGTGATTAGTATAAACCTATACATAAATGTAGCCTTCCATGTAAGGCGGAACGAACGGATTACCAGCATCGGGAAGTGCTCGCAGTGTAAGGCCTACTACGTTCGCCTCATAATCCATCATGCGTTTCTCAGTATCACGAATGTAAGGAGCTTTCTCCTAAATTATTGCAAAACTCACAGCTTAAAATATAGAAATTGATATCAAGTTAACTAGCTTTAAAAAAAAAAAAAACGCACGTGTTCATTCATAGATTTCCACTTGTTAGACACATCTTTAACCTATTTTCAAATCGAAAAAAAAAAAAAATGTTAGTAAAATATCAGACGCAATAGAAAATAGAATTATGATTTTAAGACAGCAATATAAATCACACTCACATCAGCGACAGGTATGATCTTGGACATCGCCGTGTAAGGCATAAGGAACTGCTCCCTTCAGTTCAATAAAGATTAGAGGAGTGATAACACAGAATATAAGTCCAACCAACTTAAGAATAATTAGGGATGCGATCGAATAAGTGATAGACCCATAACATTTGACCACAAGAAAGTTTGTCCAAAGGCGAACTACATTTGACCATAAGAAAGTTTGTCCAAGGCGTACTACTCAAAACCTGAGGGAGAAAATCCTTACAAGAAAAGTAACCTTGCATGTAATTGGAAGTGCTGCCATTTTTTCGCTAGGTCCCTCAGAATCTGACTCGTCATATTCATGCTGAAAACAAAACATGTGATTAGTACAAACATTTCTATATATATAACCTTGCATGTAATATGCATTTAAACCATTACCCCAAAGGCTATAATGTTCCTCTCATACTCGACCATATTCTCTTTGGCCTTAGAAACGTAAGGAGCCTTCTCCTATTAAACACCAAAGGTTTAAAACATAACAATGGAAATAACAGCTTAAAAGTGCTTACAGATTCTGTCTTGGCTTCCCACTGTTCAGACATTTCCCTGAACTGTTTTCAAATGAAAAAAAAAATTGTTTGTAAAATATCACGCTACTCTAAATGAAGAGTTAAGGATAGAAAAAAGAAAAAAAAAACACTCACATTAGGATCAAGTTAGTTCTTACGGAACTCATGCCTTCATCATCATAAAGTTAAGAAAGAGCATTAAAACGGAATACAACTATACAAGTAATAGAGTCAAAACATTTGACCACAAGAAAGTTTGTCCAAGGCGTATTAAACCTTTCTTTAGGAGTGAAGTCCTCCCACTTTTTACATATTTCCTTGATCTGCTTTCAAATGAAAAAGATGTTAGTAAAATATCTCACTACTCTAAAATGAAGAGTAAAAGAAAAGAAAAAAGAAATCAAACTCACAAAAGCATCAGATTTGTTCTTGAGAACTCCTCCCTTCATCATAAAGTTAAGGATTACCAGAAGAAACTTTGTCCAAGGCGTATTACGGAATACAAAACTGAGGATATTATTAGTCAATGATTACCAGAAAATGGAGAACGGAGAGAGTCTCTTGTGAAGTTTGGCGGTTTCCTAAATATCACAACATATCATTAGTAAATCAAATAATGACCTATCTATATAAATGCTGACATTCGAAAAACACATTACTACCAGTCTTTTCTTGTAGGCTTTCATGTTCCTCTCGTAGGCAACCATGCGCTCTTTAGCCTCAGTCTCATAAGGTTCCCTCCTTGGCCTGATTCATTGTTAACCCCAAGTGTTAGACTTGCTTAAAAACATGACATTCGAGATAATAATACAATTTACTAAAATTGTTCAGAGAAGGTACTTTAGCGTCTTTGGATTTCCACACTTTTTCAGAAGACTTTGTAATCTGTATATCCTATTCAAATTCAGAACAAATACAGATCATCACTCAACCTGACCGTCAATTAGAAAGAAAGTAAAAAGAGACATAAATGAAGTTTTGAATCACTCACAAGAACTCGGGTCCGGTCCTTCGTCTTGCGGTGAGTAATCATGTACTCCTTAATGAAGCCCTCCTTTCAGATCATAAGAAGAGAGTTAACAAAAAAAATATTACAGAATTTTGTCTCATTTTAGTACCCAGGATGCTACTAATCTCCTATTAAATAGATTTATATAAGTAAGATCAACAGATTTATATAAGTCAAGAAAAAATGGAACAAAGGCGTACCATGTACAGTGAACATAATGATTCGAAGTATGCACTCGGCATCCTTGGTTTGATTAGATTCTTATAAGCAGATTTACCTCTCTTAGGAGGAGATGCCTTCTTGTTCACAGAGAGGCTATCATCACTGAAAGATAAGAAATCAAGTAAGGAACAATTCAAAAAAACAACAAAAATCAGAACAAGATCTGAAAACAAATATCATCGTAGGCAGGGCCGGTCCTTTAATATTTGTGGCCTAAAGCATAGTTCAATAATGTGGCCTTTTATATAAAATTTTTTAAAACAATTATTAATAAAATATATAAAATAAATATTAGAAAAATATATATTAAATATTTTAACATCGTAAACAAATTAAAATTTAACTTTTCTAATTTTTAACACAGCAAATTCATTGATTAGCTTCTCATAGTCTAGTTCTTCGACTATATCTCTCTAGATAGACATCATTAGCTTGTTAATCCATTTAATCTGGATTCAAGTGAATTAAAAGTAAATTTCTATTATTTAAACACACACAAAAAAAATACGAATGACAAATAGAGAGAAAAAGGTAAAAATACGAATGACAAATACGAATGACAAATAGAGAGAAAAAGAAAGATAAACAAAGAGAAAAAAAGTAAAATATGTAAAAGGATGTGGGGCCTACGGAAAAAAAAATTAGTAAAAGTGTGTAGGACCCGATGTTATAAGGAAAAAAGAGAAAATGAAATTTTTTTTTTCTTTTTCTTTTAGGCCCTTCCAACAATACAAAAAAAAAAAAAAAAAAAATTTGGGCCCTCCGGATTTGGTGGCCCAAAGCACCATGCTTTACCTGCTTTACCATAGGGCCGGGCCTGATCGTAGGAGAAGAGAAAAAAACACGGAAGAATCAATCAACGTAGATCAGACTTACGTGGAGCTCCTGGTATCAGGCTTGATCTAACTCCTTTTATGATCGATTCAGGCAAATCACTAGATCAGAGTAGAAAAATAAGTTACGCAGATAATAAGCAAAAACTGAGCCGAGAGATTGTTCCGTTCTAAGCGCAAGAAACAAATATCATCTACAACGATCGAACTAGCAAATAGAGAGGGTTTTTCGAAAGAAATTGTGAAGAATAGCGAAGGAAAAAAAATATCGTCACCTGAAACTGGCAAAGCGATGAAGAAGATGGAGAGAGAGAGCAGAGAGGGTTTGGCTAACAGGAGAGAGAGAGAAAGAGTTTACGCGGGATCGCAAAAACAAATACTACCACGTCATCGATGCATGATCTCAAAAACAAATATTGCCACGTCATCGATGCATGAACTCAAAAAGAAAAATATTACCACGTCGTCATCGATGTGGGATGATACTTCGTCCTGGCGCCCGTAAAAAACCTCCACCGATGCTGGAACTCAAGTCGGATGAGAGTCATTATACTCTGCCTTTAGAACGATATATACTGTAATAGTCGTTTGCCCGCGCTACGCGCGGGAGTTTTACTATCTATTTATTTTGGTTTATATGTTTTGGTTTGCTATTTTTTATTTGTATATTGCCATAATTTTTTTAAGAATTTTTTTTTTGGATTTGAAGTAATTTATGTCTCATATAATAATGTATATACTATTATATATCCGTTTCTGATTTCTCGTTTTATATATTTTCTGTATTTTCATATGTAACAATTTTAAAATTTAACATATTAGTATAATCTACTTTATATTTAGTGTATTTTATTTAATTATGTATTTTTTTAATTTTAGTTTTCAAATTTTTATGAAATATTGTTTATGTTTGTTTTGTTTGTTATTCTAACATTTGCGATGTATTGGTAAAAGTTATTTAAATTCATATTGGAAGCCTTAAAAGAAATATTATTTTTTGTTACATTTTTCGTACTTGTTTTTAGAATGACAATTCATGCTTCGTCTCAATCTATCTCATTTAAGTCCGAAAATTTTGTGAGACATAAATTAGATAGATTTATATTCTCAAAATTTCTTGTTTTTTCTATTCGCGTTAAATGTCATTAAAATTTAAGTTTACATTGTGTTAGCACAATCAAATTTTGTCATATTATTTTTAATGGTTATATACTCATTATAAAACATTCACTTTAAAACTATAATCTATTATTTATATATTAATTAGTATAATAGAAAATTAGTAAAATTATTATTTTTAATCAATTATCTTTTTTTTTTTTTTATAATCTAAAATATAAGAAAAGACTTTTCATATTTTTTTTGAAAACTTGTTTATTTATGCCTAAATCTTAAAATTAAATGATAAAATAGTGTAAATAAATGCTTAAAATAAAATAATAAAATGATTTGGATAATGAAGTGGCTTAAGAAGAATAAAGAAAAGTCTACTTTATATATATATATATTATACTCTGCCTTTATGTAGAGACATAGACACCACCAAATAGTGAAAAAAACAACAAGATGAATAATATCATTTCTCTCTCGTTTATACTTTACCTATCTCACCGCCGCTTTTTTAAATTAATCATGTTATTCAAACCTGAACCAAACCACATTTGTATTATTGTATATAACCATCTTTGCAATGCCTGTAATTTTGGTTTTAACAAAAAAAAAGTAAAAATATTGTATTTTTTTGGGAATGTTAAGAAGTTAAGAAACCTAACCATACACGGAAGCAAATTAAATACATGAGTACTTTTATTTTCATACAAATTTACGAAGAGGGAGCTCAGTGCGTGTGATTGAGATTGAGAAAGAAAGCTGAAAGAAAGTTGTAAAGAATTTAGAGCTTTTTTTTTTTGATGGGATGTAAAGAATTTAGAGCTTGGTTAGAGAAAACAATGTTAGTTTTAAAAACCTACACCAAATACATTTACGTAAATCCATAGTTTCCATTAATAATCTGGTTCGGTCAAAATATGTAAATTTTGATTTTACAACCGTTATATCGGGTCCCAATTTTACATATTTTTATGATTTTGTCCCGCATATTTTTATTGAGGCAATTCTGTTTAACTGATTTTGTTTTTTTTTTTTTAATTGTTTTTTTCACGATTTGAATGATTTATTTTTATATGATTTCAACTTAAGGAAATTAAATATTGCCCAAAAGGAACCATTACTGTTTTGGCACTAACCACCCCTTAGCCTATTATTGTAAATTGTGTATAATCAAGATCGTAAATTACACCGATTCTCATCTCAATGGAATCCACGTCAAGAGCAATGTTACTCACTCTTTTGAGCAAACTTCCAATCAATATTCATGTCTTACAATATCGTCGCCTTTAATTTAATAAGTTTGTGCCGATAAATTGAGAAAGAGTAATGTTATCTTTATTGTAAACGCATAAAAGTAAAAATATAATAATACAAAGCATCGCAATTTTTCTGGATTTACAAAAGAAAGCAAGAAAAAGATTTTGATTAAGGTTTTCTATAAACCAAAATACTATTGAAGACACGAGAAGAGAAAGAGTCACAAACCTAATTGGAACCATACAAAGATTAAAACTTGGGAAGCAAGATAAAGCTCTAGCCTTTTTTTACTTGGCACAGCCGTCCATAACAAAAAAAACACAAGCGTTCTTGTCATCATCTTGAGCTGATCTCCTCACCTAAACCCTCAAAGCCACGGCAGCGATGGTGGTTAGTAAGATGATCGTCGTGGTTCGGACGGAGAGCTCTTCTCCACTGTTGGGATCACCGGAATTTAAACCGGTGGTGCTGCTAGACGGTCCCATAGTAGTTCCACCTGGAAATGCTAACGAAGATGAAGTCGGCCTACCGTCAGTGGGTGTGGTGGTTGTTGAATTGCCTGTGGATGGATATGTGGTGGCTGGAGGTCCGGTGGCTGGAGTTCCGGTGGTTGAATTGCCCGCTGTTAAATTGCCGGTTGATGGAGTTCCGTTCGTGGGGGTTCCCGTGGGGCTGCAAAAGAGTTACTCAATATCACACTTTTGGTTCATCAATTCATTATCACTGTGTCGATCGGCACAATTTTTCGAAACAAAACTTATAAAAGATTCAGCAGCAAATCTACACGTTAATAGCATTAGCATCGTTATTCAACTATTCAACAACTATAGTCAACAGGAAGCTTACTAGTGATCTAAAGAAAACACTAATAAACCGATCCAGAATTAGCAGAGGACAAAAAAAACCCTAATCTAAGCTCTAACACAAGGTGAAGTGAAACATACCTGGAACTAGATAAACAGCTTGAAGTAGCTGCAAGAATAGAGTAAAATCAGCAAAAAATTGTATATTTATATATTTGATGGAAAGAAGCTGTGTGGTGTTAATAGAAAGAATACTGGAAGGAGGGGAAGTGGAGATGACGGCGGCGCCGTTAAAGTCACAGGTGGCGCCGGTGGAAGCTTTCTTCTGGTAGTAACTGTTAACGGCGACGTCACAGTGGTTCTTGACAGTGTTTGGTTGATAACAAGCTCCGGTCGTCTGAATCTGAGCACAGTCTGCACCTCCTCCACACGCGAAGTCTATCACCTTCTGAAGATCCAGCTCGCTCGCGTCCTTGCATACACAAACCACCGCGTCTGTACGATCATAGAGAACAATAAGCGAAATTAAAACAGAGATCTCTGATCAGGGTAGGTGAAAAAGATTCTAGCAGTACAGAGGATTGATGAACTGCAGAAGATGTATCAAAGATTAGCATTACAAGAAAACAGAGAAGAAACAGAGGAAGCTTACTTGAATAGGTAACCATGCAGGAGAGAAGAAACAGAGGAAGCAAAACCGCCATGGTTGCTAAACCAAATGTAAATTGTTTAACTTTGCCACAAATGTGAGTTTACGTGTTTGATAGAGAGAGAGAGAGAGAGAGAGAGAGAGAGAGAGAGATATCTTGATACGATGATGGTCGAGCTCTTTATGATATATCCTTGATACTAATAAGCAGTATACCCTCGGGACTAAGTTTCAAAAAGTTCAGATATTATTGTGTGATGACTTGTAAATGTTAGATTTTGAGTACCCAAAGTCCCAAAGCAGTGTGGGTCTGAAGAGAAACAACAAGAAGGTGAAAAGAATGCTTGTCGTCTAGTCATCGTGTAACTGGTCGGTCGACGCACATAATATTGTAGTGGGACTTTATGTGAAAAAAGACTAGCTTTGTTATTTACTAATTTGCCATGTCAATTAACGTACATCTGTTGCAGTCTCTTTACTTTTTATAGGATTTAGATAAGAGTCTTGCTTTCCACAAAAGACATAGCAAAAGATGCATGCACACGTTTACAAAGTAAAAACTGTTGTACGTTAATTAACATATTATAATATATAAAATAATATAAAGATATTTTAAAAGTAAAAGTAGTTTGATTTCTGAAGCACTAACCCATGAAAAATAATGGAGAAAAACAGGGAAAAGAACACAAAAATTGGAAATAGTATACTCCCTAAAGCCAAAAATTTAAGCGTAATTAAAGTACTTTTTAAGGCAAAGCGGCCGAGCGAGGGAGCCATGTGCAGGACAAACTTTGCATTCGCATTACAATACGTGTGATTGTGTCACAAGTCACAAAGTCACATAATTCAAAAGTTGATGACAAGACGACCAGAAACCTTACCGCTATACGTAAGTAATAACTTCAGACCCTCATCATTGACCCTTCTTGGTCAATAATGTCCTGGTTCTCATTAAAATTAGTCATGAATTTGATTCTGGCTATCAATGAGAGTAGGAAGGAGAACCCAAATTACCATAGAATCTCACCATAATTCCCAAATCAAAACCCTAGTCAGCTATTGAATCATGTGCATGTCCACGTTCTTATCTATATAGAGAAATCATCTTTTTGACAACCCTTTCGACAAATTATCATCTATAGAATCATGCCCAAAAAAACGAAAGAATCATGGGCATGTCCATGATTGTTTTCGAGAAAGTGTGGACTGTGGGCTGTGTAGTAATGGGCCGGGCTTTATACTAAGAGAGACCTAAAACATTTACGAGAGTCAAAGACGACTAATCCTAAAAAATGACATCGTTAC
>OVBW01002472.1:368-11867 GCA_900406355.1 Erysimum pusillum
TAAAATCTAAAAAACCAATCATTATTTTTAATATAAGATTCGTTATGTTTTCAAAACATGAAGAAGACAATCCCTTAAAATGTGAGAGACAATATTGTAAAAGATAATCGTTTTTTGTGCGTCAAAATCTCCTGTAGTATTGCTGATAAATTAAAACCAGACAATAGTTTACTACATAAATTAAAGTATCTATCTAATAGATGCATGTTTAAAAGTAGACAAACAAAACAAAAGACTGTTACAAACCCCGACCAAAAAAAAAAGACTGTTACAAACTCGTTAGGAAAAGATTTTAATACCATTTATTGAAACATCAACAACAAAAAGAGAGAGAAATAAAATGTCAACACACAAACATCAAACCCAAGACGTATATAATAGTTATAACATTCATAAAGTTTAATATCCATTTCCACGCAGAAATACTTACTGCCTTGAACGAGTTTGGTCTTGAACGTAGCGATCCCACGAGTCATAAGAAAGTCACCAATTCCACCAACGATTGATAGGTCTCTACTCGGCTCCATACCATACGGATTTGCACCCATTATGGTAAATGTCCCTTTGTGCACTGTCGAATTGAACACCAATGTCCAAGCGACCCAAGTGTTGAAATTCGTTTTCATGTTGTAGAAATAGAAGCCTTGAGCACGAGCCACTGGTTTCGAAAGATAGTTCTGGTCCATTGTCACGGGGTTGTCACATATTAGAAACCTCCCGAAACTAAAATCCCCTAGTCCCAAAGGGTTCACGATTGTTGCTAACGTGGCATTAGCCGCATTATCACCATCGTAAGCGATTGCATGGAGGTAAAGGACGAAATGCTTGCATGGTTTCTTTAGGTCGAATGACTTTTGGACATATGAGGCAGTATTGGATTGGAGAAGTAAATTAAAACAGATAAGAAGAAGGAGAATAGTTGTTTGTAGATTTGATTTGTCATAGTTAAGAGTGTTTAGTAGAAATGAGTAGTATTGAATTTGTAGATATGTAGAGGGCTTTAGAAACTTTTACTTATATACATAATAAGTTATATGTTTTTATTGTTTTTTTGGTATAAAAATGGGGTTGAGAGACGCACATAATTGGATTGTATGATGTTTGTATTTTTTTCCCAGCTAGACTGCCAAAATCATTGAATTAATATAGAGTTTTAATATTTTAGGACTCAATAATTACTGATGGTTCAACTACCATTTGTCTTTCTCTTTCTTTTATTTACTCCAAGCCATTTTATTTCCGCTTAGGAATATAGATGTGTAACAATGGATACTTTGTTTCCTACATTACACTTAACAATTAACTTATTTAATACAAAGTCTATATTGGTGTGGGCTAAAATACAACACAAAACTTTTTTTTTTTTTTTGGTAACGACAAAAATTTGTTCATGTTAAGTTTTCTAGATTTCTAGTTTAGAATTCAATCCATACCAAGGAGAAGAAAGTCTCTAAATTGGATGAGATCTACCACAAAGACTCAATCCACTTTGGAATTACACGGAGTAATTAAACTCTAATTTATGCCCAACCAAGAGAGCTAAAGTGCTAAACTAGAGGGACACAATTTGAACTTGTGAGTAATTTAAAGGAGTTTACAACCGAACTCTAATTTAATATTTTGTTATTTATTATTATAAAGATTTTTTTTTTTTTTACCAGCTTATTTTTTAGTTGCTGCGACTCTGTTTTTAGAGTGAGCTCTCAGAAAAACTTTGATTTTGATTATTTTTGCTCAAGAATTATCTGCCTTAGATGTAAAGCAATAGAAAGAATCACTTTTACGTACGAAGACCTCTTTTCACATCAGGATAAAAAATTGAAATTATTGTTTACGATATAAAATATATATTTACTAGATGTCTGTTTAAAACTCAGTAAACAATCAGTAAAAAAACTCAGTTAACAAAACACAAAGCGATTTTATTATAAACTCGTACAATCATATTTCAATACAATTTATGGGAACTTTAGAACAACATTAACCACAAACGAAGAATAGCAACAAAATACTTAGAAACAAACATCAAACCCAAGACATGCATGTACTAATTAACTAGTAACATTCATAGAGTTTAATATCCATTTTGACACGGAAATCATTGACTTTAATGAGTTCGGTCGTGAACGTAGCGATCCCACGAGTCATGAGGAAGTCACCAGTCCCACCAACGATTGCTAGGTCTCTAGTCGGCTCCATCATTGGATTTGTATCCATTATGGTAAATGTCCCTTTGTGCTCTGTCGAATTGAATGCCAATGTACAAGCGACCCAATTGGCGTATTTCGTCTTTCCGGTGTAGAAGAAGAAGCCTTGGGCACGGGCCATTGGTTTCGAGAAATAACTGTGGTCAATTGTCACAAGGTTGTCGAAGATGATAAACTTCCCGAAATTGAAGTCTCCTAGTCCTATAGGATTCAAGATTTTTGCTGACGTGGCATTAGCTACGTTAGTACCGTCGTAAGCAATGTCTTGAAGGTAGAGGACCATACGTTTGCATGGGTTTTTCAGATCGATTGATTTTCTGACGGATGAAACGGTATTGGATTGGTAAAGTAAAACAGATAAGACTAAGAAGGAGAATGCTTGTTTGTAGATTGGATTTGACATAGTTAGAATGTTTAGTATGAATGAGTATTATCGATTTTGTGGATATATTAAGAGGGCTTTGGGAACCTTTATTTATAGCTATAGCAAATGAGTAGTAGTTGGGTTATTGATATATGTTTTCTTCCTAGCCATAATACCAAACTTTTGTCGTACTGTTATTAAAAATAGATCTTGATATAAAAATATTTTAAAAGAAAATGAATTAAAAATTAAATTAAAGAACAAAAATACAAAAGAATAAAACGATTTCTTTTTTTAAGTCTTGCTTTAAGAAGAAACCAGCAATGCAAGTCTTTTTTAAGTTTTGTTTTTGTTTTTTCTTTCAAGGCCTGATCTTGTTTGTGATCTTGCTGTTGATGTTGTTGTGAGTTAATGTTAGCGTCTACAATGTGCTTTTGCTATGGTTACTTTTGCACTTCGCACTAGAGGA
Organism: Erysimum pusillum; assembly: GCA_900406355.1. Lineage (NCBI taxonomy): Eukaryota > Viridiplantae > Streptophyta > Magnoliopsida > Brassicales > Brassicaceae > Erysimum > Erysimum pusillum. Next base: position 3,409 of record OVBW01002472.1, read on the forward strand.
GCTAGTAATATTTGTAGCGTTGGTTGTGGTTTTGAATGGAAATTTATAGGTTTGTACTAGCCGACTTCGCGAATGAACTTGGTAAAGTGAGTTTGCACCATTCGCATGAAATGGTTTGACGAGTTGCTTTCACATAACTAAGGAGGCGTATGTGATCAAGGGCTTTAATTACCCTGCCTTTGACAGCTCAGTCTTGGGCCTCCAGTGAAAAGCTTCTAGTGCTTTGTTTTGGTAATATGGCTTTTACAACTTGGTTTAATTCGCCCTTCATTTCAAGCAACATCTACTCTATTAATGGAGCCGTACAAATATCTAAGTCACCATGTTTTTATCAATATTTACAATGTAATGCCATTGGTTTAACTTGAAAATCAGTTTTTTCGTTCAGGGGTATAATTGTCTTTTTATGTCATCATAATCGGGCGGGTCAGATGGATCCGCGCTTTTCATTTGGATCACTTTGTCAACTGAAAAGTTACTTTTCTCTCTCTTATCTCTCTAATCTCTCTCTTATTTTCCGGCGAGTGTTTGATTCGATAAAAAGTTCAGGAGTTTTGTTTTATTAAATTTGTTTTGTATTGAATCATTTATGGGTTTAGGAGTTGCAGAGTTCGTCTGCTCCATGCCGTAAGTTACATACAGACATTTGCCACCGTCTGAGTTTGTGGATGATCATCTGTTATCGGAGGAATCTCATGCGTTTAGATCCAAAAGCAAGCTCATAGTTTTCTCATCTGATCAAATCTCCGTGGAAATGGTATTTTTTTTTTTTTTTGTTTTTTCTGGGTTTATCTCCGTTCACATTCAAGAGGGAGTTTTAAACTTTCTGAGTGTGTTGATTCTATGGCGATTGTGTTCTTCGTATGATTGTATTTGTTTTTCTGTTTTCATGAGTAGCTGACTGATCCGTGGTTGGACTTTGATTGGAGATTTTTTTCCTTTGGTTTTAAGTTGAATGATTTTTGATGATCTATTTCTTCGAATTGGATTATTTGAGCGCCGAAATTGGTTTCATGCACAGCTTGATCCTTGGAGAATGTAGACTTTTTGGTAAAATCCGAGAAATTTCGCTGCCTTAAACCCAGTAAAATGTATTGATTAGATCTGATCGGAGTTTCATTTCCTGTGGAAGAAGGACACGCCGGATTTTCTTAGATCTGATCGGAGTTAGGATTGCGGTGGAAGACGGCGGCATTGATCTGGATAACACAGGTATCATTCTAACCCTAGCTTTCTTGGGCTTCTTCTCGGTGGGTTTAGTTTTGGGCTTCTATTTTGCGTTTGTTTGCATTATTTGCATCATCATTTGCATTATTTGGGCTTTTTTTTTTTGTTGGTCGAAATTATTTGGGCCTTTTTTGTTTCCATCAAATACTATGAAAACTATACCCATCTTTAATTATTTTCGGATTTAAAATTTGGTAATTATTTGTTTTTTAGTTATACTTATCCCTTAAAATAGTAGTGATTTTAGTTATACTTATATCCCTTATTCTTTTAATTTTTTATGGACACAAAGATTATTCGTAATTATCTTTTTTAACCATCCCAGTTGAAAAAAAATCTTTAATGATCTCAACTATAAAGTACACAAATCCTCGATAATGTTTCTTTAATTATTTTTCGGATTTAACTTTTCTTTATTATTTGTTTTTTTTTTTTGTTAAACTTATCCCTTAATATCTACAAATGATCTTACTTATCTTAATATCTTCATTTATCTTACTTATAGATTTTGGGTGGATAAACATAATCTTAGAAACATATATTGTTTTGGCGTTTCTAAGATTATTCGAGTAAATCAAAGCGGAATATTCCACAATTTGATTCTCAAGTTGAGATCTTCCCAACGCGTACGTAATTCTCTATATATATATCAGTCATTTTATCACAATATCATTCATCCATACTACTTTATTCTAAAAATTTCTACCCTCTTCTAAACAATAATGGCTACACGGAACATTGTCGTTAGCCCACTGAAAGACTTGAGGCCTAACAGAATGGCATGGAGGATCCATGTAAAAATACTCCACGTCTACAAGTATTACTCATCCAATAACAGCTACAGTCTCGAACTGATTTTCGTTGATGAATCAGTAAGCCACTCTTACTATCAACAAGTACACCAAATCCGTTGTTCCCAAGTATGTTCTTATACTTATATGACCAATTTTTCATAGCATTTTCGATATCATATATTTTCCTGATATATCTACGTTTTTTAGATTTTGGTTGCATTTGAATATTGGGGATCAATCTGGACATACAAAATGCATGTTGATATAACATAATTAATAATTGATATTCTCTTCTTAATATCGTTCTAATAACAATTAGAAACCCACTTATAAAAAACTCTCATCAGATTTCTGGCTGGATGAAGAATTGGACGACTTCAGAGATGATAAGTGATATCGTTTAAAGAAGAAGCATATGAGTTTGTCTTCATCTCTGATCCATGGTTTATTTGTTATCTGTAATTGCATAATTTTGTTTTGATTATAGGCCAGAACTTAAACATTTTACGAGTTGCACTTGGAGAACTAAGTCCTCATGTTTTTGCTATCGGGGATGCTGCATACAGGTTTGTGCATTTTCACATCCATCCTTTTGTCATACTTCCATCTGTTTTGTGAGATAATTTGCTGATTGTGTCATGGTGTATGATATTAGGGCTATGATTAATGAAGGAAAAAGCAATTCGATTTTGGTAAGTGGCGAAAGTGGTGCTGGTAAAACCGAGACGACAAAGATGCTCATGAGGTACCTTGCCTTCTTGGGAGGGAGGTCTGGTGTAGAAGGAAGGACAGTTGAACAGCAAGTCTTAGAGGTTTGTTTTAACTTTCATGTTTAATGAGGATTGTTCTTGTGCAAAAACATTTCAGGAAACCATTCAGTGTTTTGACAAAAGAGAATATATTGGATCAGTTTGTAAGTTGTAACAGATGTAACCAAGTTTATCAGCGCATGTATGGCTTCTCTTTAGGCGATGATCTAACTTGAACTGCCGCATGTTAACGTCCTCTCGAAGATGGATCTCTTAAAGGATATAAGCAACATTGAGGATTAAATCTTGCTTCCTTCCTCTATTCTTCCAATAGTTTACCATGTTATGTTTTATCAGAGAACTTGACGAAGATATGTAGAAATTAGGACTCTAGAATAGTCCATTAAGTTTACTTGTGCGAGAAGGAAAGAGTAGTTAGTACTTATGAAAGAAAACACTAATATGTTGACAAATCAAACTATGTATGCAAAGAGAAATGTATATATCAACCTTAGCCATGTGTCCAAAAAACATACCTCAACTCATAAATGAAAATTTGAGAGTGCCACAGAATCAGGCTTGATTGCTTTAGTGCCATCAATTTTTTCTGAGAGGTCCGAGACTACTTGATAAACTATTAGCAAGTTTTGATACAACTACAAAGTGAAATAATCTAAAACATGAAAGACGAAGAACACTGTATATTCAAAGATAGCTCATAATGTTATTCTTCCATTACAAAGGAAGCTCTAACTACGAAGCCCATTTTCATAAGAAAAAATTAAACTACAAGTTCTAGAGATAATTATGCTGGCATTGTAATTGTGGGAGGTTCGAGAGATACCCACTAATCCCTTTACCTCACTTGATTTGAGATAATATTATTAAAAGAAATGGACAAACGAAAATTTATTTTTGATTTTTAAAAGTATTTACTTAAAATGTCATTCTTTTAAAAATACATTCCAAAACTCATTAGAGACAAAATTGGGGATAAAAAATCCAGAAAATTTTTTAGAGAAGGGTCATTAAAATCAAGATCCCTTTAAAACGGGTTAGAAATCATTTTTTCGTTTTAAAATTTAAAAATTGATATAATCAATCAAACCCACATTTATTCTTGAATTAGAAAATATTATTACCATAACTGATTACTAAATCTCTATGAGAGATTGCAGGAAATATATTAATGTTTTCTATATTTAAATATGATATTTTTGTATATATGATATGTGATTATTTATATAGATAAAATCACTATTGTTTTAAAAAAATACAAATAAGTTAACAATTTAAACACAAATTATAATTTAAGTAGCACAAATAAACAAAAATTAAACTAAAAAAACATTGCATCCGGACGCCAATACGGGTTATTAATCGAAATACGGTTTTTTTTAGAACTCAAAACACAAGATCATTCCACTTAACGACTTATGTTTTTGATGTCATCTAAATAGGTCCCATTTGTGTCCCTTATAATATTTGGGACGGGAACGAGAATTTCCAAAAAAATATGGTATAAAACTACAAACAAAAACAGTAAGAAAATCCAAAATTTTCTATGTTTTCAAGAGTTCAAAACAAACTTTGTTATTTTTCCGAGAAGCGAAAAAAACCCACTTAAGATACCAAACACTACAACGTATAGAAACATACATATACACAATACAATAATACATATAAACAAACGGAAATTGCCACCATGTATTTACCAGCCGAAAAATCAGCCCGTGCTGTAGCACGGGTACTGTACTAGTATATATATATAAGAGAAGAACAATAATATTGTCATCACTTCATCTAACTTCATTAGCATTTATGTTTGTGTTGATTAGATGGAGTGAATTTGTATAACTTTTTCAGTCATAAGACCATTGTATAGATTTAGAATTTTTCGATTGTAATCCTAAATCGTTTTCATTTTAATGAAATATTTACATTCTAATTTAATAAAAAACATTTAAAAAAAAATGAGTCTACGTTTGATAACATTACCCTCATTTGTTAAAATGACCATGAAAAGGAAAAGTGAGATTTAGCAAAAAAACAAAAAAAAATTGATGATTCCGCTCATAGTGAGGTGAGTGAACGAACTCAATTAAGTAGATGAATAAACGACTTGTGGAGATAGGAACCACAGTTACCAAAGAAGAAAATGATTTTGATTCCCAGACTTATTCCAAATTGGTTGGTATACGTAATTAAGGCTTCTCTTATATTGTAGTTAATTTATATTTATCACCTAAACAATAATCATACTTATATGAGTAGTATATCACACTTTGCACGTGGAGTTTTCTTTTCTCTTATTATATACTTAGGCGAGAGAAGTTACACCTTACGGCTCCAATTTTTTGTTTATCTTCTTTGTTTATTAGAATCCACTTGAAAATTTTAATACAACAAAGTTACGTAAATAATTGTTTTATTAATAGGTCCCAAGCCTACTACTATACAATACAAAAACATAAGTTTACGAAACAAGCTAAGTCTACTATATATATAAATCTTCAATATATAAATTTATCATCAATTAACCTAGTTCTCATCACGTACATACTACAAAATAAGAGTGTCATCACGTAAAAAAAAATTATAATAAACTAAGTTTGTTATCACGTAAATAAGTTTGTCGTGATTAGTAAATTTTGAAGACAATATGGCTAGCTAGTTCCTTCATTAGTACATTACAACTTAATAATTAATTGGAATGGACAACTTACCCGTCCCATAAAATTGTTATCTCTATTGGTTTACATGTAAGACAACTGATTTGGTGTGAGCAAAAGAAAACACAAAAGTCTCTTTGTTTTGGTAACGACAAAAATCTTTTCATGCTAGGTTTTCTAGATTTCTTGTTTAGAATTCAATCTACGTGCACGGAATTGAAGAGGGTAATAACGTGAAAAGTGACTACGTGAATTTGTTCGTTTCTTTATAAATTCCGTTTTCTTTTTGATGTAGGGTACAGTATTGTAAAAGATAATCTTTTTTTGTTTTGCAACCCTAATTCACGTTTGAGAAATAAACGAATTAACTTTGACCGTAACACGATGATTTGGGTTTTCTTCAATCGATAACATTGGAAAGCGTCCTAGACTGTTGATCATTGCCGTTTGACAACTCGTATTTTCTTCCTTAGTCGTCATCTAGAAAATTTTTCAAAATAGCTTATTACTTCCTACACTCCGAAAACGTAATTGTAATTGTTTTTGTGATGACGTCGATGGACTGATTATTATTTGTTTCTATTTTTTTTTTAATCTTTTTTTACATGAGACCAAAACTAAAAATCTACTTCTACTTTATGTTAAGGAATAAATCATAAATAAAAAAACATCATACACATGAGAGATCCGTGGTGGAAATCAGATTTCTTACTTTCCTCTTAAGATTGCTTAACAGCCTTATGTATAAATTTTGCTCATGCCATTTCCTTTTCAAGTAACAATGAATATTTGTTCCCTAGCTAACAATAATTGATTTTTCTTTTTAATTTAAAGCCAAAGGTAAAAAGTTTCATTATTGTAGGATGAATACTTTAAAAGTAATATATTTTTATCCTGATGTGAAAAGAGGTCTTCATAAAACTCATGAAATCTTTTATGTCGAAATTTTTTATATTCCCATATTATTTTTCATGCAAGCATATATATTTTCTTTATACGTTAGAGTTGGATTAGAAAACCTTATATTATGTGGGTATAATTTGAGAAAAACGGAGGACATGTGACATGTTTTTGTGCTGAATCTATTAAGATTCCGATTCACCGGAATTGTGATCGGAGAAGAGAGAAATGAGAGAAAAAAACCTAACGGCAAAATCTTATCTCATCAAAGTATTTGTTACAAAATTAGTTAACCCAATTAAGAGTCATTAGCAACCTATTTATACTAAACCGAATCAACATTACAATAACCGGATTGCAATAACCGGATTAAACCGAGTGACTATATCTCAATATGCCCCTCTCAAGTCTTTATCACCAAAGTGTCTGGTTTTGGGAGATAAAGACTTGAAAGTGACATCTTGCCAAGTAAATCATGAAAAGGTCCTGGATGCAATGGCTTAGTGAGAATGTCGGCATGCTGGTTGCCTGTAGGAACATGAAATGTCTTCAGATTCCCTGCCTTGATCTGGTCACGAACAGTGTGGCAATCAACTTCTATATGTTTTGTTCTTTCGTGAAAAACCGGGTTCATCGCCAAGTGAAGAGCAGACTTGTTATCACAGTAGAGTTTAGCTGGACTGGTGACCTGAATATGAAGATCTCGAAGTAGTTGTTGTAACCAAATCAGCTCGCAGGTGGCATGTGCTAAACTCCGATATTCAGCCTCAGTGCTGCTTCGACTAACCACTCCCTGTTTCTTCGATTTCCATGATATAAGAGAGTTGCCAAGATAAACACAATAACCTGTGATAGAGCGACGTGTATCCTTGCAATTGGCATAATCTGCATCGGCAAAGGCATTCAAGCAAAGTTCTGAGTTGGCTGGATACATCAAACCTTGTCCTGGATTGGCTTTAATGTATCTGAGGACTCTATGAGCGGCTTTGAGGTGGATATCTGAAGGAGCCGAGAGAAATTGACTCAATTGATGAACCGCAAATGTGATATCTGGCCGTGTGATGGTTAGATAAAGCAGCCTGCCAATGAGTTCTCGATAAGAAGTGGGATTCTCCAAAGGAGTTCCCATATCTTTCACCATATGCAAATTAGGATCCATTGGAATAGAACTTGGCTTACAATTCGCCAAACCAGCATCTTCAAGCAAATTCTGAGCATATTTGCGTTGACAAACAGATATACCTTCAGAGGATCTTGCTATCTCAAGTCCAAGGAAAAATCGAGCAGGTCCAAGGTCCTTTATCTTGAACTCAGATCGTAATAAGGCCTTCAAGTTCTCCACAGCTTCTGTACTGTTGCTTGCTATCATTATATCATCCACATAAACCAATGCAGCAACAAAGAGACCAGTACGAGAATCATATTTGACAAAGAGAGTATTGTCTGCAGGAGATTGAACATAGTTTGCTCCAAGAAAAACAGAGGAGATGCGTTTATACCATTGTCTTGAAGCTTGCTTAAGACCATAAAGAGATTTGAGAAGTCTGCAAACAGGTTGAGCTGGCAAAGAGACACCGCTTGGAGGTGTGTAACCATGTGGCAAGCTCATATAAATTTATTCATCAAGCTCTCCATGTAAGAAGGCGTTGGATACATCCATCTGTGTTAAGCTCCAGCCTTTTGCAGCAGCAAGACCAAAGAGAAGCTTTACACTAGTTAGTTTAGCAACAGGGGAAAAAGTATCCATGTAATCAATCCCTTCTTGTTGAGTAAACCCTTGAGCCACTAACCGAGCCTTATATCTTTCAACTGTACCATCCGGATTGTACTTGATGGTGAAGACCCACTTGCAACCAACCACATTCTTACCAGGAGATAAAGATTCAACAACCCAAGTTTTATTCAATTCAAGAGCATGTAACTCTTCATCAGCAGCTTTAGTCCACTTCTCAGATTTCATGGCTTGTTTGAAAGTTTTTGGTTCTATTTCAAGACTATAGGCACAGATGATATTTTGAAAGAGTGGAGTCATTTTGTCAAGAGATAAGACAGATGAAAGTGGATAAGGAGAAGTATGAGTAGGTGGTAAAGAAGAAGTGAATGGAACAAGAGAGCAA